>OX388314.1:11672729-11991245 GCA_947579605.1 Athripsodes cinereus | reverse complement strand
CTACCACCACTGCCATGACAGTCAGACCAACGGAAGCCCCACAGAGATATCCTGAGAATTTGAGTCTTCGAGAAGATGCCAGAAAAAGAAGATCTTCAGCTCCGGATGTAGTTGCAGATGATAATATAAAAAGACAAAGGACAATGCTACGCCATTAAAGTTGCTTTTGTTGATATTGTGATCTGTGTTGTGCTCTGCTCATGTACACAAACTTATCCTTAATATTTAAGTGGTGGACACTATGTAATACATTATTCATTACCGTAGAAAGATGTTGTTTTGTAGACATGTACACAATATTGTTACATGTTTTTTGTATAATATATGAAAATGTTATTAACATTATGAAACAAATAAAATCCAGATAATATAATAATGTTGCAGGGTTATGGAAAAGATTAATCTGTCAATGCTATGCTACGGATGTGAAATAATGATAATACTTGAAAGGCATTTTAGAATCAAGTGAATTTTGACATAATTTAAGCATTCTACATACTGTTCCATTATTTCAATCCACTGCATTGATCTGTGCATCTAAATGGCTGTGAAGATTTTTATAATCTCATAAATGAATATAGATATATATGTATAGATATTTATGAGAAATATTTTATTTACAGCAGTTCATTTCATAATAATACAATGTTGGAATTAGTATTTATATAAAATAATAAGAGATCAAAATTTTGTTGAGATTATATTTCCATTTACAAGTAGATAACACAAATATATTTAAAATAGATTTTCACATAATGTATAACTACAGAAAATGAATAAATATCCACTGCATATAACAAATTCAATCAAATTAACACTTATAAAATAACATTATAACGCATTAAAACAAGTTATAAAAGAATTAATATTTATGTCACCATCAAGTACGATGTTGTTATTAATAATAACCTCTGATGTTTGATTTTCTAGGAAACATTTGATCAATAATTAATTCAGAAAAATATTTAAGTGGGCACCGAAAATAGCAAATGATTGACTTACAATAATCTGACTCAAATACTAATTGTGCGACAAAAAAGTTGGCGACTAATATCAAGTGACAAAAATTCATAAGCAAACTGCAATGAATGCTATTTTAATAAGTGAGAAACTTGAAATACTAAATCACAAAGGTGGGAGTTGGATTCAAATTCGTAGGTACACTCTGACTACGAACCACTTTTGTTTTCAGAATAAACATGGCATCTTAAATAAAATTCAACTTGTTTCAAATATATTATCTACAATGCTGTCACATAAAATATTCAAAAGTTTTGTCGCACAAAATGTATAAGTGGTTGTCCATGTTAGTATTATATTGTCGCTCACATGAAATCACTATATATTAGAGTTTTTTTTTATTATAGTGATTTAATACTTATAAATTAATAATGTGTTGTATGTTTGTTTTAGTTTTAGGCCGCTGATATTTTTTCATTATACTGTACAGATAAAAGAAATGGTGATTTTACTTGTAATGCGACATTGAAATACAGATCACAAATGTAATATCTAGAAGTAGTATGAATAAAACAGAAACATGTTCCTTGCTTCTAATGTCAAAGAATATCCACTCAGTTACAATATATCACAGAACATCGTACTGTATTTTTTTCATATATATATGCTATATTGTGATCATATCAACATTTTGATGCTTTTGTATCTAAGCATTATTTTCACAAAAAAATTCACAATTTAAAGTCTAATTTCTTTGGTGTGTTTTGGATTTACAAAGTGGATAATATTTTACTTTTATATTAACCCATTCTATGTCTACGTTTCCTGATGCATTACACACCCATTACCAGTGATATATTTTATAATACAGATTTGCAATACCGCACAAACAAGATGTAAAGATATGTATCTACCTTTTGAAATACAGTACCTGAATAAAATAAATTCTATATTGGGTTATTCAGAAGAAATTGGTTCTATTTGCTATTGTCATATTTATGTGTAAAATTGGTTGTACTCAATATAAGTACAGTAATGAAGAAACAAATAAATTAACTAATGTAATGACCATCTCACTCTACTGACTAGACCTTTTGTATTCTGTATTAGTTCCCATGTTCCAACAATTTATATTTTCTGTTAAACTGATGCTGTAAAAATATATCAAGAAAGTTGTGGGCCAAAGCAAATGATTGGTTTAAAATGTCCCATGACTAGGTTTTATTAGTGTCAAGACATTATAATTTAACAAAATTTGAAATAGTTTAAATAAACCATTTTTTTTAAAAGATTTCTATAAAAGTGTATAAAATCAGAATACAGTATATGTAATGCTTGTTTGTATATTATGTGCTTTTACGGACACTAGATGGGTTAATGTTGTAGATATAAATAAGATTTGTGATTTTGAGTAGAAGTTAGATAAAATATAATATTATCTATAATGATAATACGTATGTATAGTTAATAATAACGAAACTATGTATATTTAAACTGCACAAGGATCTCAGTAAAATTAACAATCACTGGGTGATTGTTAGTGACACTATTTTATGTTGTTGTAGATATAATAATAACAATTACGTAAAACTCTGTCCATGCTTAAATATTTAAATTAAGAAATGCATATTATTGATGTTAAAATAGGTCGTAGTGAATTGTGAAGGTTTCGTTGTGTTTTACGTCACAAATAATGTGATACAAACTCAGATAAGTAATAATGTCTCATGACTTTCAACAAAGTAGATGTGCTTATATATATGTCAAACATTTATTGTATTATTTGTCAATAAAAATTGGGATATTGCACTGATTTATTTGAAAACATTCTCTGAAATACAAATTAATTACATTAGATATGAAATTCAATTTTATTTATTGATGATGTCTACTTTGAAAATCAGGGAAAACTGTATTATTTCTACATAAATGTAGTATTCTTATTCTTTCTTTAAGATGTGACATTTCAGCTATGACAAACAGGTCAGTTATCCAGTGATTAGTTATGTAATATTATTGTAATGATATACCTACATGTACATACATAGAGTAAGCTTATGGCGGTGAACTGATCTTACGAAAAGACAGATAGTCGCTTACTATAAAAGCTACAAATCAATACCTTAATGCAGAAGTATTTTAGGTTGATTATTCCTAAGTATTTTAAGTATTACCCTAAGTATTTTAGGTTGATTATTCAAAAAAACAGTTTAAAGTTTTGTATTTGTAATGAAAATAAAAATATTAAAAACGTCTATAACAGATTTTTACATGCATGATTATGTACCTACGAATTTAATAGCTTTCATTGATTAAATTATCTTGTATCTGTTACTATCATTTCTTATTTCTTAACACATACTTAACTCAGCTTGACCAAAATTGGAACTTAGGGTAGTTCTGCATAAAGGTAACGAAATTGTCTTTTATTTGTTCCATTTTCTACACATCCATTTTATAAACATAATGGTGTTGGAAATGTGTAGTATCCATAACTGACATGTTTCATTTTGATGTAAGCTGTTCAACATTTAGAACACCGTATAAGTGTGGAGTTAGCTATCTGTCATTTGTATAAAGTATCAATTTGTATAATTAGGTTTATAATAATTTAATGTTTATGTGACTGTGATTTAGTGTGACATTTTTGTTATATTATGAGATAATTGGATGTTTTATACATATTGTGTAATGTTACGAATTGTGTAGTTTATGTTATATGTGACTATATAACTAGTGTATTTTGGAAATCATCTCTAGGAAAGACGGAGGATGAGAATATTTTGATTTGATATATTCTAGACCATTAGTTAATGATAATTGAAATGTAATTGAGTCATTATTTCGATACTTACCATAATTTACATAGGCATATACATTATACGTACCTATATATTATTTACCAATGATAAATATTTGTACAAAATGATTGAGAAAGAAGATGTAATATTTTTGTATTCTGCTTGAGAAAAAAGGTTGGTCCATCTTGTTAATAAAAATATACATAGATTAAATAATGTATTCTAAGCATAGCCAATGCTTTAGAAATTAAATAATGAATATATATTTTAAAAAATCTTATCAAATAAGAGTGTTTAATTATCTTCACTGTGTGATAATGAGATGTTATATCAAATATAATATTAAAATGATTATATGTCAGTAATTTTATATAAATGCCAATGAAGATTGAGTAGGTATATAATATATATTGGTTATTTAAAAAAATACTATCAATTAAAACAAACATGTGCCAGATATAGAATTGTACGTCATTTTTTAATATGCACTTAACAGACAATAAGACTATTATTACTTAAAGTTGTGTGTGTATAGTCTTATATATATTTATATACCTAACTTTGTTTTTATCAAATTAGATAATTTCTATTTCATGTTTGTAAAAAGCTATTATTGTTACACAGATATTATATTCTGATTTCAGAAAGTTTAAAAGTTTTTACAATAATGTTTGGGGGAAAACTTTTACCAAAAAGACAAAATAAAAATACTGTTTGAATGTTTATTTATCAACATGTTGCTTGATTTTGGAAGTACCTACGTAATGAAGAATACATTTTAATTCTGTTTTGTTTAACCCATCCCCATCCAAGCTTCTCACCATAGAACATTGCATTCTGATCCTTATTAATTTTCAATGCTCAATAATAAATGTATTACAAAGTTAAAATGCTTTAATTTATCTTTTTGTTACCCAAATTATATAAAACAGATCATCCAGATGTTTTAAAAATGTTTTCTTTATTTTGTACCATTTACAATTATATATTTTGTGCAAAAATCATTATACTACGAAAAGAATAAAAAAATATATGAAAAAGACATAGAATGATAATACGCAATGGTGATGTTGCCACATTAGAAATGTTTATTCCATAGTAATACAAAATATTATAAAAAATAATAAATTGATGGATTATTGTCATACAATATAAAAACAAAAAATTAAGAAACATATTTATAAATCTAATATTACAGAAAACAAAAAATAATTAAAATTGCTTGAATTGTGAGTTTTAGAAAAATTAAATTAATAAAGAAATGTATTTTTTTTTTAATAATTTGCATACATTTGTAAAAATTGCATTACTGCCTCACACTGATCCGGCTTTTAAGACTTTAGCGCATATCTGGAAGAAGGAATGGGTTAATATTCATTGGTAGTTTTTTCTTGAATGTCTAAACATTAATTTGCATTTATATATTAGATTATATTATGTCTTCACAAAAGTTTTCCATACCATTTTGTAGGTATTCAATATGACGTGTTTCATTACACAACTTTTTTTTCCTAGCGAAGCTAGATTTTGTATTTAGGTTTAAGATTTATATGATTTTGGAAGTAAATTTTATTACTGTGACTTAGGATTGTTGTTAACTTGAATTATTCATGAAATTTATATTAGCAAACTTGTTGTATAATTGAAAAGATATCTTAAAGCCATAGTTATTGTGCACGCTTGAATATTAAATTTGTATTCATAATCAATTTAATATTAATTATGTTTGTGAGATAAATGAATATGTCCAAGATGCACAATGAAGGTTAGATTGCGTGAAGAGGTTTTCTAACTTCACGTTTGATTATTAATTATCTAGTTTCTTCGATCTCTTACCACAGGTACCTCTATATTAGTTTGGCATTGATTAAGGCTAATATTACTTGTAAATTGTCTTATTCTATCTTTACTGTAGGTGCCAAAGTAAGCACATGAACAAGCTAACAATACGTCATGATAAAGACATTATCTGTTGTTAGAATATGTTTACTACCACTTACCACTATATCACATGTCATCGGTTCATTTATATTTTATTATTCTTGTTTATATTGTAAATATATTGTAAAAACAAAATTACTCTGAGTACATATATGTGCAATCTACAAATGTAATACATTTATGAATATTTGATCTTTTGATAAATATTTTAATGCAACTTTTATTTGTTTTTGTTTTCATTTTATTTTCATAATTACCTCTATGACACTTGCTATATTCAGGGTTATCTTGATAATGACATATTAATTATGCTCAAATATTTTGAGTTAATACAAAAAATTACTATTCCCGCAGCCAGAATAGTGAAACAAAGGTTTATCTGCTTCTGAAGATTCTTCTGCAAATCAAATATTCAGGTATCTTAGAGCATCACCACTTCAACCGTCGGGTTCCTAGATGTCTGTTTCAATATTAACTTGTCAAAAGTCATAAGTTTTTACATTGTTAAGGAGGTATAACAGTTTTTTGAATTCTTAAGATAGTTAGTATAAATATTCAGTTAGTGTACAATGATAATTTAAGAAAAATTGTCCTTTCTGTTGTGATATTATCAGTTAAACTATTGTATACAGAAACTTTTGATATATGGGAAAAAAATTAATGCAAGAGCTTATGCCATAATACGCATATTAAATTATAAATTAGAGTGAGTTTTTCCAGAGAAATATATTCTTCTAAAAATAAACCCTGTATGAAATGAATACCTGTTTCTTATCTCATTCTAAATTAAATTTAATTACGCCATTTTATAGATTTACAAATAAAAATAAACCATAGAGAATATAATAACAAAAGATAACCAAAGCTTTATTAGAAATAAGAATCATAGTTTACTAATGCAGCTCAAACTGTCAAAAATAATTCCACTGAACATAATACTTTTCTTCTTTGCGACTATTGGAAAGATTAGTAATGGAAATTTTTTATTTCACCAGGGATGTGATAAGATTACTTAATTGTTTGTTGTCAAAAGAAAGTCACACTAAACATCATTAAAAACATTTGTTTTACAAATAGATATTAAAATAATTCCATCATTTTAATCAAATGCGTACATATTTGAATCACATTGAAATGATAAAAATTTCTATAACTCGAGTTTTTTAAACTCGAATTTTTAAGTATGTATGAGAAAACAAAAAGATATTTTTAATGAGAAATTAAAATCAAACAAAATATTTAATAACTTCATTGGTGAATTTTAATTTGGAAGCTGGCTTTCGAATGCTTCCGCTCTTATCATCAGGCAAATATAAAGTTTATGATGGTGAGGGATGATTTCTACAGCTCCATTTAATGGAGTATCCATCTCAAGTTCCATTGCGCTTAAATGTTAACGTCTACGACTGTTTCATGATTAAATTGATAGAATACATTGATATTATTATGTATAATGCATTAAAAATATTTATCAACAGCACCCGCGTTCTGTATTTAGTTGTCACTTTCACTTGTTATGTGTTGTGGGTAGGTGATGAGTTGCCATCTCTGTTTCACAATGCAAGACACTAGGTATATACCAGACCAGTATTTCCCAAATTATGGGTCGCGACCCACTGGTGGGTAGCGAGCAAATATTGAGTGGGCCCTGAGCATAAAGTAGTTCCATGACTCGCTTCTAGGGAATCTGAGCATTACCAATATTTATGCCCTCTTTTCTCTAAGACAGCTAAAGGGTGGGTCTCAAGATTGAACATTTCCATTAGATGGGTCGAAGCCCTGTCAACTTTGGGAACCACTGTACCAGACAGTTAATCTCTCAAAAAGGGTTGAGTTTATCACATATTATTTGGAAATTAGAACTGATAGAAGCGGTGAGTGTAACAAAGAATAGATACGAATTGAAGTTGTCAATACGGCAGATATTAATTTTAATCTGTCATGATATTCTATTAAAATCAAAAAATGATACACATTAATAACACATAAAAACTGTGTAGTTTTATTCTATAATCACACAAAATAAAAACTGAAAATATAGGTCCAATGTGAATGGCATAAATAGGTGATTATTAAAAATATTATACTTTATATTTAGATTTGCCCAGCAATGAGAGTGGAAGCTTGCGAAAACCAGCTTGCAAATTAAGTCAACAATGGAATAACTAAATACCATTTTAATATCTTATAATAAATTTCCACCAAGAGACGCTGGTTAATAAATAAAAACAATTCATTTAACAACAAGACTGGACGTAATCACTAAAATAATAGAGGTTCATATTGATATTTATTTTTATCTCACCACATGAATACTTTTCTACTGGAAGTGCATTTAAACAATTATAATATAATGATTTGTAACCGATAAACGGGTCAAAAGAGTATGCCAGGTTTGTATTTCCCTGTAAATAATTTGGATCACCAAGAGCACTTTAATATAGTTCTAATTTAAAACTAAGAAGTTAAAGTTTTGCTTTTTATTCACAAACCATACAAAGCAAAAATTCCATGATTCAAATTCCATTGCTTGCCTTCTAAACCTCGAGCGTTTGCTTAGTGCAACTGTGTATCAGTTCTATAAAATCCAAATAATTTGTTTTTAAAATATTTTCTCCCATTGAAATTATTTTTCCTATCTATTGTTTTCTGGTTAAGGGATTAAAACTGTTAATATTTACCATTAGATGTACAATTTATTTCTATAAAACTAGCATGAATGTATTTGTCACCAATTTATATACATGTACTGTGTGTTTTTGTGTTCAGATGTTCATGTAATGTAGGATAACCTACACATACATATGTATTTCAAATTAACTTAACGTTATTTGAATGTTTTTGCTCTTATGACTTAAAATTAGTGTTTTTTCTTCTTCAATATTTGTAGTATTGTACAAAAAGTATGTTTTATATCAGTGTGTAATGAATGAAAGAGCTCACTGTCAAAGATAGTTTATATTTTCATGTTGATATAAAAAATAAGATGTATAAATAAATTTCTATGTCAAAAATGAAATGTTGTTTTATTAATGAACTAAAAGTTAATTCGCATTAAAGGGGTTTAACACAAATTTCACTAAAATATAAAACATCAGCTGTTTTTTTCACCATTATATTATAATGGCAAGTGTTTTGGTGAAAGAGGGTCAACGTATAATGGATGTCACCTGTAGACACCATTCTGTTAATGATTAAGTAAGTAACTAATTAATAGCTTTACTGTAGGTTGAAGAAATAAAGAAAAGGTAACATGACTATGATTTAAACTACATAATATTAAGATCGATAATTTAGGACTATTTATTTTATGTTGTAAAAATCTGCGAAATATTTATTGGGACAGACTACATATGTAATACAAAAAGACCGAGATATTAAAGAAAGTTTCCTGTGACAAATAGTTAACAAACAAAAAAAAAACAATACATCCAGATTAATATATTACAAATATATTCTTAATAAGTTATATGTCAGGCTTGAGGTCAGCTAGTAAAACTTTTTCTCCTGGTTTGAAAGCTGGCATCCCCAAATACGGGCAACTAGCACAGCGAAATGCATCCCCCAGGTAACACTGCAACAAAAAATATCAAGTGGATGTAATTACAAAACTATATAATTATTTATCTTATGAAAAGAAAATTCTTATATATATTTTGCACAACAGAAATTACATGTATTATTAAACATAACCCATATCACAATGACAAAATATAACAGAGTGTGTAGAGAGACATTATGAAGTAAGTCTTGATGTTATAAATTTATCTATTTATTTATTTTATTCTTCACTGTACATTGGTTACAATATTACATAATAAAATAGTGTCGTAAAAATAACAGTTATACAATTCAATGTACACAGGGCGAGTTTATGGCTAAAATGCGATGTGTTCCAACTAACCCGGTTAATTTATTGGAGAACTATATCCTATAATCAACTATCTTTATCAAACAGCTGTTAAATATCTCCGAACGTAACTTGTTCCAGCATCTAATATCAATGTGATCTAGGCAGGTACACCGCGAAAACAATGTTGTAACACATCCCACAATGTGGATAGTTTCCTCGGTAAAGAATAACCTATGGAGTCCCTGCTAAAGAATAAGTCTCCCACATTATTCTGTAAGTTTTCGAGTGTCCTGTAAAAGGCAGGTGCTCGTAAAACTTCACTATAAGACAGCATCTACCATTCAATGATGAGGTATGCCATCCATCTTGAATGATTTATTTTCATTGGTACAGGAAGGATATCCGCATGTTTATTACTCAGGGTGAGTCTACTGGCTACTCCACTTGTGGGATAAGCAGTGATGTTATAGCAGTAGTATAATATAGTTCTGAGATTATAAGAGGTGTAAGAAGTTTGATAGAAAATACTATGTGTAACAATTTAATATTTGATAAAATCATTTACTTACACTTCCACAAGATGATTTGGGCTGCTCTTTTATGTCGGTAGTCTCTCCAGCCAATTCTTCAGCTAATCCACAGCTACAATTAGCACAGGCTTTCCTTTTGCCAGTTGTACTACAAACTGTGAAATAATTTCAATAATTTAAGCAAACAAGAAGTTGTAATAAGTAACCCATATAATATGTTTCAGGCTCGTGATTCTATTTGGGTAGAACATCATGTAGGTAAGTGATTAAAGTAAACAAGACTAGGTACAATCAAAGTCATCTATATTTTATGATCATGTTAAGATCAACCAAAAATCTTCCATGACTATACCACAAGTGGTATTCATCCAAGCGATAAGTGACTAATTGCAGCAATAAAAAGCACCTGTGTAAGGGGCATACACGCTAGAAACATATTTCAAAGACTTTGTGTAAAAAATTAGGTATACAAAATGAATCTGATGACACCCGTTACATCATGACACCCATTGTTACAACAAAGTAAATATTTGTAATAAATAATCTTTTTCACTATTCTGGCACTAACATATAACAGCATAAACTCTTTTTTAATTACACTTCTCTAAAATTGATGATGTACCTTTTAAGCTTTCAGGATCAGGTTTCTTAAGATCATCTTCATCAAGCAATTGGTCAGAGTCTATAACTTCATCATCCTGATTAGTAGACCATGCAGACTCAATATCTGTATTTAATTTCCACACTTTCTTACCAAACTTTATAGACGATCCAACCTATAACAATTTAACAAATTATTTTATACACAGCTTTGATATACTGATATTCCACACATGTTATAAAATATAGACAACTACCTCAAAGTTTGGTTTGTGACAAACAATATGCTCTCCACTTTCACTAACATCTGTGAATCCTGATAATTTAAGTGCTAATTTAATACCATCTGTCTTGTCATGTAGAATAACTATTCCTCCGGGTTTCACCATCCTAATTACTGTAGCCAAATAAGAATCATTGTGGATTATGCTGTGTGGAGGAACGAGATTGGATAGCACTGCATCAAATTTCGAGTCAAAATGACCACCTGAAATAGCATAATAATAAGTAGATATCCTATTGCTTAAAAATAATGAACGATAAAAGAAATCACAAACAAATTTCAACTAGATCCATACGACATCATGCGCAAATTTTCAAATATTGACTTACTGATGGACAGCCTTTCCGAATTTTCCAGAGAAATATTTCCTTCACCAATTATGCTATTGAGGTTATTAACAAACAATTCAATATCATTTGGATTAGATTGATTCCAAATAACTAAGACTTTGTTCCCTTTTGAGAGTTTATCCATTTTAAAATATTATACAATATTAAAAAATTAATAAAACGTAATTTACATTAACGGCAGACGTCAGAAACGGGAAAATAAAATGACAGTCACTTTCGATACGGTACTTGCTCCGCGCAGCCAATCACAAGCTAGTCACAGGGCTGGGTTCACGATAGCATGAATATCGCTCGACGTCGAGTGACCTGAGCGACCATGAAGTTGCAGTGAGTGGCGAATGTCACCCTAGGGCAGCGTTCATAGAGTCGTCGAGTGATCACTCGACGACTCTATGAACGCTGCCCAGAATTCCATATAATATAAAAATCTATGAAGCTAGTAAGTAAGCTTCTGACAGCTTGCAGCGGAGAATGCACAATGTTACCAATGTAAAAAAATATCTAAAATTATTCCATATTATATAATTTAATAAATCAATGTTATGAAACTGAATATAAATAAAATCACTACCGTGCAACTAAAAGCTGTTATGAAATTATGTTAGTAAACGCATATAATTTCAAAAGAAATATCTAATTATTTAAATTTATTACTTTATCGTCATTACCGATGTAATTAGTTATGGATTATGGTAATTGTTCTTCCCTATAGTTGTCATTGCGGTTGATTGCGGTGTGTTCGGGGTGGTTGAATATTTTGATGTTTTGTTATTTTACTGTATTTTTTTATATATTCTCCTGGAAAAAAAATGATAAAACACTATTATTATGCATTTATTGCTGGCATTTGTGCTTGTGGTGGTGGATTGTTTGGAAAATTATCAGGCTACGCTCATGAATCGGTAAACATTTTTATCACGATATTTTGACAGCTGATATTATTGTTTTAGTGATGTAAATGTATTTATGAGATGTACTTGTAACGAAAGTAGAGTTGAGATACTCGTAATGTGTAAAATCAAAATAAGTAAGATTTTCCGCATTAAATAAAGGTGCTTTATTTTATTATTATTTCCTTTGCAGATTGGTATGTTTGGAAGTCTACTTTGCCTTATAATAATGATTTTGTTGAATACTGTCATGTGGACGTTTTTTACTAAAGCACTGAAATTTTCACCGACTTCAATTGGACCAACTGTTGTATCATCTGCGACAAATTATTTATTGTCTGTAAGTACTTTTTTGTTGCAAAATAAACATGCATAGTAACGAATTTAATCTAATACCATTAGTAAATTGCTTGCATTTCGTTTGTCACACAAATTAAACGGTTTATTTTATGAATATGTAAATAATATTGGTATATATTTTATTTTTAGGGAATTTTAGGTGTTATAGCATTTGACGAAAAGACGAGTATTCTGTGGTGGTCTGGTACTAGTCTTATATTGATTGGTCTATTATTAATAACCCGAGGAAAAACCAAAGAACATGAATCATAACCATAATTTATTTTATGTTCTGTAATATTAGAGCAAGGTTGAGGGACGTCGTGGAGTGGGAAAGAGGGAGATATTGTGGCTGCATATTATACGCCAATAAACCGGAATATTCTAGGTGGAAGAGTTGGTGCATACAGCGCGGGACAGGGAAACATTCTCCAGTGATCGACAACGTCGGGGGAGACCTGATATAGAAGAAATAAAATATATATCTAGATAATTATGGTGTATGTGAGAGGCTTCACATATTTTTGCGTTATATCTTTGACATGACGGACATAATTATATGCATTTAGCTATAATAATTCGGTGCCAAGAAACTGAAGAAAAAGGCTGTTAAACGGCATCATGTATAATACCTTTCATCTGGAAGTAGATGTCGTCTTTACGATTTAGTCTGAAGATACATAAAATATCACTTGCAGGATAGAGAGTGTTAGGTGTCCCAGCGCGTACGAATCGACTCAAGCTGGCTTAAGTGCTATATACCACGGCAACTTTCACCAGTTCTACCCATTTCTCTCTTGTTTTTCTCATATCATTCCTTTCAGAATGGGTGACTGCACTCATCGTATAGCGACTTCATCCAGTTACAAAAGTAGGTACATATACCCAGTCAACTATGTACTTTATGGCTAGCCAGCAAAATAGTTTAACCCGTAAATAAATTAAATTATCCTGATTCAAAAACGTTCTATATAACAAAAAAACTGTCATAGTTATTAGATACATATGTAAGTGTTACATCATACCTACAAAATATACCCATTATTAAGGTCGAATATTTAAAAGGAAGTAATCGTCATTTTGTATTGTATAGTTACCTATTCACTTAAAAAACGCGAACCACGCATCAAGAAAATTTTACATGGCACGATATAATTATGTAAATAAGGCAAGAGTTGCCATGTATGTATATTATGGTACAACTCCCGGTACCGAGAAATAGAAAGCCTCCCCTCCGCTCTAGCTCTATCTTCCCCGCTCACTGCCGCTCAGTGTCGGCTGAAAATTTGCCGCGCTCGTGCTATGTCCAATGTCAGTCTTGCGTACATTTTCATTTGCTAACAGAAATAATAGCTTACATTTTCGTAAACAATAATAAATTGCCTTTAAAGTATTCAACTATTTTACACAGAACTAATGCAAATATCTCTGAACTATTTTAGTGTTGAACAATTTATATTTTCGTGTTTTATGTGAAAATTTTGTTGATAAAAGTAAATAGGTAGTCAATGTGACAATTCGGAACGCGACCTGACACAATGAAAACCATGTATCGGTTGCAAAGGATAATGATCATTATTATTTATCACTGTGCTATCAAATAACAGTAAACATGTGAAACACTTGTAAAAATGTAAATTTTATTAAAGTTTTGATCATATTGGACTTGTTTTGCGTTTTTATTGAAAAACTTTTTATTTTGAAGAATCATAACCGATGTGATAAGATGTGCATAATATAAGCAACAACAGAAAATTACTAAATATTTGAATTACCTATATATTATTTTTTAAATAATTATGTCAACGACAAAAATATGTGATGAAAAAATATTAAAACATTAAACTGACATAAATTCAATTTTCGTATCAGTTATTGAGAAACATTTTATTTATTTATTTGAAAATAGTGCCTTTCAAATTATCGTGGTGTTGCGCTTGTAATTAAAATGTTGAATTTGTGAAATAATATTCTGTGAAGTTATACATCAACATCAACCATGGGTAATGGAATGAATAAGGTAATTTATATTTATAAATTCTTCTTTAAAAACGTGATAAGAAACAATAAATATAACCCATCATTGTATCTTCAGAGATGAATTTATTCAAAAGGAAAAAAAGCAAAATGTATTTCATTTAATTTATTTTTATGTTATAGTATTTTTATGTCTACTGGCTCAATAAAAATGTCGCATCAAATTGCCTAAACACAAGACTTGAAAAACAAACAATAATAGTCTTCACCATGTATTTCATTTTACGGCAATGCACCCGCAATCGAGTGAATTATGTCTTCACCATGTATAACAAAAAAGAAATATGTCAAAGTGAGGGGGGGGGGAGGTAAAATAATTTATAGGTGGTTAAGGTTCTAAAGAGAGAATCCTTAGTAGAAAATTATTGTTAATCCTTATTTAATTTTTCTACTAATCTAAAAGTGTTCCTTATGAAATGAATAGCAAAATTGCAGAGTATGTTGTGAATTGCACCTATGTATGAAAGTGGGTATTTTGTTACCTTCACCAATGATGGTGTTCTTGGTCAGTCTGAAGTATATTACTAACAAAGTTGCCGAGAATCTTATGAATACTCGTAGCAGCTTGATATGGAGGTGTGCAATTTACCACCAAAGTTGCAGAATATGTTGTGAATCTAGATGTGCAATTTACCACCAAAGTTGCAGAATATATTGTGAATAAGAGCTTGGTATGTAGATACTGCCACTAGATAGGTGTGCATTATACTACCATAGTTGCAGAATATCTTATGGATAGCACCGTTCTATGTAGTTGTGCATTTTACTATCAAAGTTTCAAAATATCTTGCAGACAGCAGGTTTGTATGTAGGTAATTTACTACCAAAGTTGCAAATTATTTAAGTATGTAGCAGTAGCGTTGTGAATTATACCTATGTAAATAAGTGGGTACTTTAGTATGACCTTCACCAATGATGGTGTTCTTGGTCAGTCTCAAGTATATTACTAACAAAGTTGCAGAATATCTTGTGAATCTAGGTATGCATTTTACCACCAAAGTTGCAAGTTATCTTGTGAATAACATCTTGGTATGTAGGAAATGTGAATTTTACCACCAAAGTTGCAGAATATATTGTGAATAAGAGCTTGGTATGTAGATACTGCCACTAGATAGGTGTGCATTATACTACCATAGTTGCAGAATATCTTATGGATAGCACCGTTCTATGTAGTTGTGCATTTTACTATCAAAGTTTCAAAATATCTTGCAGACAGCAGGTTGGTATGTAGGTAATTTACTACCAAAGTTGCAAATTATTTAAGTATGTAGCAGTAGCGTTGTGAATTATACCTATGTAAATAAGTGGGTACTTTAGTATGACCTTCACCAATGATGGTGTTCTTGGTCAGTCTCAAGTATATTACTAACAAAGTTGCAGAATATCTTGTGAATCTAGGTATGCATTTTACCACCAAAGTTGCAAGTTATCTTGTGAATAACATCTTGGTATGTAGGAAATGTGAATTTTACTACCAAAACTGCAGAATATCTTATGAATAGCAGCATGGTATGCAGGTGTGCATTTTACAACCAAGGTTGCAGAATATCTCACGAACAGAAGGTTGGTATGTAGGCATTTTTTTGAGCAAAATTACAAAGCATCTCAGTATATAGGAGCAGTGTGCCTTTTATACAACCAAATATACAACTCATGCCCTAAAATAAATCATTAACTTTGTTTTCATTCCCCTATGCTATGGCGATTAAAAATTAACTTAATTTTTAATGTACAAATTTAACATCTATTCAAGATGAATGGCATACAACATTTACACCTATATGATGTTGGCCGCTTTACGCAGCACGTGTAAATTTCATGCCTGCTCCCTATTTTCCCCTTTTTTAAAATTAAATATAAGCTCACTAGTACATATTTATGTATATATTGGTATACATGTAGGTATACATTTTTACAACTTGACCTATAAATTATTTTATATCTTAAATTTAGCAATGATTTGTTACACGTCATGAAGTCTTATTCTGTCATAAAATGATTAGACTTTCTATATTTTCAAAGTACACAGTGGCTCCACTGGTTATCTCACTTATAGGAGAATGAAATAGTATGTAAAGATAACTATATGCCCTAATTATTTGTTTACTTACGGCTAGGTACTTATAAAGTTTTTGTTAGTGTATCACTAACGCTGCAAATCTATCTGGATTATTTGTATTTGTGTCGTTATATGAATTGAAATAGAAAATATAATACGAGTAATAGCGAAGCATCAAAATTTAATAATGGATTCCGATACCAATCAATCTATTGTTGGATTAAACAAAATTATGTTAGCCTAACATTTCAAATTGACTAATGAAAAACTAATTCATTAATCCTATTCATGATTGGAATAGAGATTACTGCAATATTGTTGGAGAATTTATTTTTAATATTTTTTTCGCTACATTAATAAAAAAAACACCTCGAGTTAGATAGAGATAACTAATGTATATTCTATGTCTAAGTAATTATTTACACATGAAGTACGAATGCTGTGTAATCGATTTCACACAAATTGGTGTTTTAAGATAATTCTTATTCCAAGAATATATTATAAGCTGACGTAATTTAGCACATCGGAGACGTCACGAGGGATGACATCTTTGTGCTAAACCTGATTTATGAAACTATATTTACTTAAATTTCATTTAAATTATCTATTACTTGTATTCAGGCTACTTATATTACTATATTATATTACAATAAAAATAAATTAAATAAAAGCTAATATCCATATATATTAGTCATGTGGGTAACTTCAACACTAATTGCTGTGGAGAAATTGTCGTTTTTCTCGATTAACATTAGTACGGAGTTAAATAAATGAATAAAAAACAACTTTGCCATATTTGTATCTGAAATCAGAGAAACTTTGAAATGAAATCTTTCACTAGCTGAATAAATTCAGGTTTTACACTAAAACATTTTGGTACAAATTTCTTTTGATTAAAATCATTTATCTAGGTATAAAATATATATGTAATCTTTAATGACATAGGTAGGTACTCATTTTATAAAACCGGAATAAGTTGACACTGACATATTATATAACTGCTATTTCTTTTTGGTATTCCTAAGTAAGTACTTCGTGAACATATTTATAACAACTTGGTCTATAACATATTATAGTCAAATCCAAAAATAAAAAAACTGCTATACATTTTTATCTGATTTAATGAGATTTTGTTTGTTAGACGTATGACTAAAGTTGCGAAGTTTTAATAAAGTGCAGTATTTGACATGTAATAAACTTATTATTTCAGGTTCTTCCTGGTCTCTATGTGGGCAACTACAGAGATTCTAAGGACCCTGCTCAATTGGACAAATACAAAATCACCCACATTCTCGCCATACACGATGCAGCGAGAAGACTACACACTGTAAGATTCTATAACAGTTAATATTCATTCATTTCATTCATCGCCCTCAACGCTCCTCTCGGGAGCACAGGGCAGAAACCAGCCTCCTCCATTCAAAGCGTCTCTGCGCCAATTGCGTCACCTCTTTCCAGTTTATATACCTTTGAAAAATGTATCTTTTCAAAAATAATCTATGAACATTATTACAACTTTGCGCATTATCATCTTAAGAAGATGTTATCGTATGAGCTCATCATATATTTACAGTTGGAGGTTAAAACATAGAGGGGTAAGCAGAAATAAACAATGAAAGTTTTTGTTTTTCTTCTTCGCGTGTCCTGCCGGGTCCCCCCGACATTGACGACCGTGTGAGAGAAAGCTTCCCTGTCCTGGGCGCCGCGAAACAACTCCCCCACTAGGTATCTATTTTATTTTTTATTTTATTTTCTTTCACAAACAAACAGTTATAACACAAATGACAATACACAGACAAATCAATTACAATTAATAAACCAGCAAAGTTTGTAAAATTATTTGGTATAGTATAATGCAACATTAACATTTTGTAGTAAACACGAGAAAAAAACAGATATTTCAAGAAAAAAAGAAAGCTTCAAGCTCGTGCAATAAATCATCTCCAATCAAGAAAGGAATAAAGGAATGGGTCAGGAAATTGGAGCAGAAAGGAAAGCATCAAATGATTAAATCCCAAGAGACCCCGAAGTCACCAGGGATCGTTTTATAGTGTCATTGAAATGTTCCAAGGATGTATCGAATATATCTATATTGTTAAAAAATGAGTTGAAATTGTTACACGTTCGGTATATGAATGAGCTCTGTAGAGAGTTAGTCGTGCAAGAAGGTTGTTTAAATGTCAATGTGGTTCTAGACCGTCGTGTAGGGCAGTTAAATTAAAGTCTATTTAATAAGTCAGCAGAATCAACAATGTTGTTCATAATTTTATATAAAAAAATTCATGTCAGCCACAGTACGTCTATTTTCTAAAGTCATTATTTTGTGATATTGGGCTGGAAGACGGTAATTGTCAAATGCAACACGACATCTGTAATTTAGAGTCCTAAGAAATTTGTTTTGGACCCTCTCAATTCTCTCAGTGTATGTTATGTATTGAGGGTTCCAAACAACCGTGGCATACTCTAAACAGCTTCTAACATATGTATAAAAAAGTAATTTCAGCGTACTCACTGACGTTAATGGCTTGGAGACTCTCAAAA
Organism: Athripsodes cinereus; assembly: GCA_947579605.1. Classification (NCBI taxonomy): domain Eukaryota; kingdom Metazoa; phylum Arthropoda; class Insecta; order Trichoptera; family Leptoceridae; genus Athripsodes; species Athripsodes cinereus. The sequence continues at coordinate 11,972,061 of OX388314.1, read as the reverse complement.
TAAATCCCAATTGCCTGAATGCTCTACCAACAATCCCTTCAATATGGGCCATATACGTCATTTTGCTGTCCAGAAATACACCTAGGTCCCGAACTTCATTACACTTATTCAAGGATATGCCATTTATAGTATAAGTAAAAAATTGAGGAGTATTGCGACGAGTGAAAGACATAGTACAGCACTTGTTAACGTTCAAAAATAGACTATTCATTGAGCAATATTGAGATCTACTACTACTACTCTACTATACCATCACGGCATATCCCACAAGTGGGGTAGCCAGCAGACCAGCTGCATGTAAGAAACATACAAACTGTCCTCTTTGTGCCAGTATAAAATCGAGACATTCAGGATGGGTGGCAAATTTGAGATAAATTCTGTAAATCGGATTGAAGCTGCTCGGAATCCCTATTACATTTGATTTTTTTATATATTTTAATATCGTCAGCATATATCAAGAAACAAGATGATCTGAAACACTGTTAAATATCATTTATGTATAAAATAAACAATACTGGTCCCAAATGTGAACCCTGTGGAACTCCAGATGGGCATCTTCGAAATGACGAAGTATTACCATACCCATCCTCCGAAGTATCTACAATAATTACATAATCAATAAAATGCATCTGCCATCAAATAATTTAGTAGTGACTGAAATGTGAATATTCACTTATCACTAAGTATCTAAATACAATATCACCTATCGATCTCGCAAAACAGGCTGTGGAGATAGAGCGTTTAGTGTTGCGGGTCCCAGATGTTGGAACAAGCTGCCTCTGTGTCTGCGAGAGGAGGTGAATGGAGAGAGTTTTAAAAGAGGGCTGAAGACACACCTTTTTGCTGGGAGTTTTGGGTGATGGATACGATATACGGCGCCCTTGAGGTCATGTTATGAGTAAACGGCGCTTTACAAATTGTCCATGTAAGAGAGTCATGTATCAGGGTACACCCTTCTGTGTTTATTGTCCTAAGGGGGATATCAAGCCATATTTTATAATATTATGCAAATACCTGCTTGTACACCTGCTCGTTAGCTATGAGACACTTGCATTTATTGGCTGGCAATAAACGATAAATTTGTTTTACGTAGTTTTCGGGTATGATTCAGTAATATCACGTATAAAAATAACCTAGGTATATTGTCACGAGTCGGTTTCATAGTAACTTGGTAGATTAATGTGTTTTCTGTGCAATTATAAATGGATTGTTCTAATACAAGCTTTAAATTTTTGAACAGAATCCTTGTTAAGTTTTGACTTTCAGAGACCAAATTTATGAACGTTGGTCATCAATTATTTAGCTTTTCCAGATCCCAGTTCCTGAAATTAAGATGGAAAATTTCTTTATTTTTTCAACACCCGCCTTTTATTGGACACTCGAAAACTTTCGGAAAAGACAAGGAGACCAATATTATTTGTTAGGTGCTCCGCGGCTAATGTAATCATTTGTATTAATTTTGTGTGACAAAAATAAACATGATCATAAAATAATAAGGCAAAGAAAATAAGGATTGTACGTAAAAAAATCTTTTGAAAGTTTAATGAATCGTAATGAAATGGCACACGAGAAATCTTAATAAGAGAAGAAAAGATTTCTTTGATGTTTTGGGTGAGGAACCCAAGTGAATATGTAAGAGTCAACCTCCTTCTATAATAATATAACATTCAAGATTGTTCATTTGATGTGTGTACTTAACCTCTCTAGAGTTATTCATTGGAAAAAAAATAATCTATACTAATATTATAAAGAGGAAAGATTAATTGATTGTTTGCATTGAATAGGCTCCGAAACTACTGAACTGATTTGATTTTTTTTTCATTGTTGGGAAGCTACACTATCCCCGGGTGATATAGACTATATTAGGTATATTTTCAATAGTTAGGGATCCTTACTTAAACTCCAATCGACTCTTGCGAAGCTGGGGAGGACCGCTAGTATAATATAAAATAATAATGTCCGTGTGATCTTTAATTGTTTCTGGAAAGAATATATGGCACACATAGTAATTACATTATTAGTTCTTACCTTATCCTAGTTGGGTTGGGAGTCAAGTAGTCTAATTGCTTTCTATAGAAATCCATGTTCATTGTTGCTTCCAGAATCTTTCACTTCTCCAAAGCTTGTTACCAACCACAATATTAGGCAGCAGAAAATAAAAATAAATCATAAAAATCAACATTTTGTCGTAAAATAAATCTGTATAAAAGGCTTACCTCTAAGCAACGCTCAGTGAACCTAAAAAATAAATATCTACCTATAATGTATTTATTTATTTATTTATTTATTTATTCTTTACTGTACATTGATAAAATACAATTACATAAAAGGTATACATCAAAATTACATACAATCAATATACAGAGGGCGAGTTTATCGCAAAGGCGCGATCTCTTCCAACTAACCCAAATGTATTCATTTTGTTTCTATGAAGAAAGCATGAAAAAATATATGTAGGCAAATATTCTTATTTGTGTGTGAACAAAGTGAACTCAATTCTTTGAAAAATGTACTAAATATACTCTGACAAACTATTATCTGTATATTTCCTTGCTGACTATTTCAAATATTAATAAGTAATATTGTAATTATGATATTCACGTATTGTTTAGTTACAAATATCTAAATAATTTTTATGTACCTCGGGTACAAATACTAGTACGTAATACAATGTTATAAGTTTGTGACGTTCGTTATCTACGTGAGTGATCATCTCGTTTGTAATATTATTATATGGAAAAGTTCTTACTTACAAATTTGTTGTAACTTACTTGTAAATGTTGATTACGGCTTTTAAGACACACGTATTTATTGTTTGATCTTGTTTTTATTAATATCTTTATTTCTCTGTGATGTTTTGAAACTTCATAAGAAAATTAAATACATAAAATCTTTTACAACGCACTCAAATGCATAAATTGAAAGTTACCTAATTTGCTTTCAAGGATTCATTAAAGAAATAATGCGTTATTCATATTTACGTACACTTTGCGTAATTTGTAGGTAAGGTGTGTGTACATTATTAACTTCGTGTTCAAAGTACGTGAAATGTGTAGAAAAAGAATATTATAATCTTAACTATATTTAGGCACGTTATTCTACTCGAGATAATATGTTTGAGGTAAAATATGACTCTCCTTAAAACTCTGATTTCTAATGAATAAATAACAACACACTCGTATAATTATAATACCCTCGTGTGTGATTCTCTGTAATGGAATTAGAATCACTTTGTAAATAATATATCAGCCAATTTCTCTATTTAACCTGTGTCTCTAATAGATTTCATGTTCGTTCCAAAGGTGATTCAACTCTACACATTTTGATACAAGATCATTGCACTTTAAAAGTACGAAATTAGACAGAAAAGTACATATTTTTTTGATTTTTAGAAGAATATATTCATATTATAGAACAAATTAGTACCACAGTTGTAAGTTTATTTTATTTTTAATAGTAATGTTTTCGACTACTTTTCCCGACAAGTTTTCAATTTGCTCGGCAATGACACTAACGTGTCAAAACCGGTTGCATAAAATTTATACCTTTATAAAATTTTATCATCATCTCCGTCGGTCCCTCAATCCTGAGGATCATGACCATCATTTTTTCTTTCTGTAGACTATCTGTTTCCATGTTGAGCGATCCTCCACCATGTGCAAGGCCCCGTGAAGTGAGTTCTGTGTGGCCTCCTTAATTTGGTCGCTCCATCATTGGCACTCTGCCCCTTCAAAATTTGATAGTAATTAAAAAAAATAAGAAAACTCGCTTCTTTGCTTGACGTTTTTGATGGAATTGTAAATTTAGCTGCATTGGTTACTCCCCAGGGATACTATATTCAATTATTAATTATAATATATAAGAACAAAAACACAAGGATAGAAAACAATATATATGATAATATGTAGGAATCCATAGGAATCTAACTTATAATAACAACCAATGATCATAGCCCTCATATCATTTAAAATACATACACATAACACATTTAAAATGTAGTATCGCTCATTGTTGAATAAAACATTTTCAACATTTTGAAGACACGACAAACATTTCAAATCAGTCATTTCAATCTGATTGTGCACATTTAACTTCATTTAATATTTAATATCAGCATTTGCTTTTAACATTTTATCCAGTGGAGACTCCGGTAAAGAATATATACCTCACACTCTTTTCTGATAACTTTCGAGTGCCCTGTAAAAGGCGGGGATTCGTAAAATATCATGTTTTAGGATTTTAAAATCTTCAGTTCAAAAAAGCACATAAATTAAATCTTGACACATATTAAAAAATCTTTTAATTAAAGTTAATCAGTCACTATCTTCTTTCTATCGTTTTCTTTCTTAAATGTCTCTTTAATGTATATTAACTATTTAAACTTCAATTCAGCAATGAGGTGTGCCACCCATCCTAAATGTTTCAAATTTTATCGGCATCCAGAAGGCTATGTGCATGTTTATTACAAGCAATTAGATCGCTGGTTACCCTACTTGTGACAATATGCTAGCATTTTTATTATTTTTTTACTGTGTATTATTTCCTTCACCTTCGGATACCGTAGCCATTGAATTGCTTAGTCTATAAGAGTGTATAAGTCTTGATGTTTTTGTCATTCCACATGTAACACATGTTCATGTAAGAAAAAGTACACACTACGTTACATCTTAAACTACATAATTATTATACTTTTACAAATCACGATTGTTCACCATATTTTTCTGGATGTGTAAATCCAGGCAGATCTTCTGTTGGCTCTAGTACTAGGTTTTTTAAATTTGGGGTATGAAATAGTTCATCATCCCCAATTAAATAGAACCCTTATTCGTGAAACAATTCATCACCCCCGATTAAATAGAAACCTTATTCATGAAACAATTCGTTATACCTGATTAAATAGAAACCTTATTCATGAAACAATTCGTTATCCCTGATTAATGGAAACCTTACTCACGAAACAATAATTCATCATCCCCGATTAAATAGAAACCTTACTCATGAAACAATTCATCACCCCCGATTAAATAGAAACCTTATTCATGAAACAATTCGTTATCCCTGATTAATGGAAATCTTACTCACGAAACAATAATTCATCATCCCCGATTAAATAGAAACCTTACTCATAAAACAATTCATCACCCCCGATTAAATAGAAACCTTACTCATGAAACAATTCGTTATCCCTGATTAATGGAAACCTTACTCATGAAACAATTCATCATCCCAAATTAAATAGAAACCTTACTCATGAAACAATTCATCATCCCCGATTAAATAGAAACATTACCCATGAAACAATTCATCACCCCCGATTAAATAGAAACCTTACTCATGAAACAATTCATCGCCCCCGATTAAATAGAAACCTTATTCATGAAACAATTCGTTATCCCTGATTAATGGAAACCTTACTCATGAAACAATTCATCATCCCAAATTAAATAGAAACCTTACTCATGAAACAATTCATCATCCCCGATTAAATAGAAACATTACCCATGAAACAATTCATCACCCCCGATTAAATAGAAACCTTACTCATGAAACAATTCATCGCCCCCGATTAAATAGAAACCTTATTCATGAAACAATTCGTTATCCCTGATTAATGGAAACCTTACTCATGAAACAATTCATCATCCCCGATTAAATAGAAACATTACCCATGAAACAATTCATCGTTCTCGATTAAATAGAAACATTACCCATGAAACAATTCGTGATACCGTGAAAGAAATCGCGCCTTTGCAATAAATTCGTCCTTTGTGTATTGGTTGTATTTGATTTGAATGCGTTTCTGTATAAAAAATGTATTTTGATCGATGTAGAGAAGGGAATGAATAAACAAATTAATAAAAAAAAATATAAATCAGCTAACTTCCACAATTTAAAATTAAATTGGCCGTATAATTTATTAAATCAAATTAAAACCTCCTACATTCGAATCTTTTATTATTTATTTAGCACGCAAATGTCGTAGATATTATATAATTATGATCATTCTATTAATTTAATTTTAAATATCTGCGCATACTAATCTGCGTATTTACATTTTTATGTAAAAACGATAATATTGAAAATTCCTTTACGGAATTACGGAAATTTAAAAGAATTTTAATATATGTACATAATTAGCGTGTTCACGACATTCCCTATTTCTAAGTAAAGATAACTTAAAATAAGTGGGCTAACCGAGTTATTTAGCTGAAAAGTCAAGCATTTTTTTTTTGTTTTTCGTTCATTTGTACGTTGTAGAAAAAGGGGAAACCATGCAATAATATGGATGTACAATTGTACATATTATATAGTTAGTTCAATTTGTGCTTAGTCGTCATAATTACGTTATAAAAATTGAAATTGAAAAGTTTGCAAGGTGAATTATTATTATTAGACTTTGATTTTATGGATTATTGATCTCGTTTGGAAATAAATATAATGTTAGAATAGAACCGCTCTATTCCATATAATGTTTTACGTTGTGGTGGTTATTTGTTTCGTTTGTTAGGTTCGTAGCTGGCAGCGGTATGCCTACGAAATAATGCAAGTATGCCCTAAAATAAAATAAAAAATATATTATTAATATTTAACTTATTTTGAATCTTCCGCCACAGCCACGAAACATTACGCAGGAATTTCGGTCTAGTTTAACAACGTATGTAGGTACCCATTTAATTCTCTATCATATCAATTGCTTACACAGCGCGTGTGAATTTCTCGTTCGCATTCATCCTTTCTCATTTTCTACGAGCGAACTATTACACAAAAAAAGCGAAATATATTCTCCGTGTGTTCAAGATCTTCGGTGTATTTGTAACAATTTTATAATATAATTGTTAATTTTATGAAGATATCATGCGTGTTTGTATTTGTAATACGATTGTCTCATTTTTTTTATATTAAATTACAAAATTCAGTCTGTACGGTACCTATCCAATTTAGAAATAAATTTTAATTTATTTTTTGAATGTCGAGTAAAACGGGAATCATTATTTATCGATTAATAAGATTGTATGTTATAATGGAAAATATACTTAAATCTAAAATGTAATTAGTTCACTTGATCTGTTTGAATTTCTGTTTATTTCTGATTGAAAATCTGCGCTAGTTGTTGAGTATCTTGAAAAAAAACGCATTTACATAATAATATGTACATTTATATATTCTATTTTTCTTAAGAACACTCACTCGTTTGCGAGTGAAATAATACATTTGTACAGTGGTTGACCTATGTGAAAAATCTAGTCCCGCCACTGGTAATAATGCTAGTACCCGTATTGTACAGTTACAGTACATATTATTGATAAAGTAGTAGGTATGTTCACAGGGGAAAAAGTTTTTTTTTTGTTTAGCGTTCGGTGCGTGATTTAACCTCAGCACGCTATGTGCGAGGGATGTTAACTATGTTATTGGATTTTTAAAAGGCGTTCATTTCGCATTTGCCTACAAATATACAATTAATATCGATTTACTTGCTTAGTGTTAAAAGCTCTTTACATATATATTTGTTTAATAAAAGAACCTATAGATAGCAGACTTAAGTGTAAACTGGATATAATAATATCCAGTTTACACTTTTATAAAAACATGCTTAGTAACATTTAGCACAATCAATAATTATTTTCTTACCACACTAGCCATAGGGCTGTGTTGTGGCAGAAATACCGATATGATAAATAACAATAGAATCATTGAAATTAGGAAACTAAAAATAAAACCTTTCAACAAATGAATAAAAAGAATCAATAAATTATGTATGTAGATAAACAGAGTCTGCAGAAATGACTCGAAGGCTCTCTTCGAAATTACCCGCATATTGGAAGGAAGAGGTCAGAATAAGACTGCTAACTCAATTAATGATGGCATTGGAAACCTAATCTCTGCCCCTGATTTAGTAAGAGGAATATAGAGAGAGCACATTCTAAACCGACCAGATCCTTTATCACCTTTTGACGTCGGCAAAGAGGATGGCGACCTAGATAATCTGCAGGTGTCTAGGATAACCTCCCCCCCAGGCCCCAACGCATCAGGAAATCGAGTCAGCTGTAAAAGGCTTAAAAACAACAAGGCCCCAGGTAAGGTGAATCCACGCAGAGCGATTGGCACAAAGACGCTTTGAATGAAGGAGGTTAGTTTCTGCTCTATGCTCCCGAGAGGAGCGTGAAGGGCGCTGATGATGTAGATAAACGCTTTAAGAAACATCTATACCATGGGTGGCCAACCTTTTCAGCAGCCGGGCCAAATTTCAGAATGAGAATTCCGCAGCACAGCACAGCAATATACTCAATTTTACTTCACCTTGTAATTTATACCCCCCCCCCCCCGTCGCCAAGTTTTCAAAATGGTATAGGAATTTGAAATGTTTCAAAACTCCTCGGTTTTCTTTAAGAATATCTTCTCAAAATAACTCTTTCAAAAAAGTAGCGGGTACTCGTACCGACTACAGTATTACTAAAAAAAGCTTGCATATGTTTCGCGGGCCGCGAGTTGGCCACCTTTGATCAATACAAAAGATGACAGTTTTGTTTGAGAGACATTACTGTATTCTGCTTATAAGACACCGAAAAGTTTATTATCATACTCACGTTGTAGTATTAGTAGGTACCTATATTTAATACTCTTTGTTAATACAAAGTTAAGTAAATAATGGTCGATATTCTCTGTAGGTAAATGTTTTGTTTTCATTTCATTATCGTGAATACCATTTGTGCGCTTCGTATTATAAATAAAATTTAATTGAATTTCTAGGAATATATTAATATTTAAACTGTATATTGAGCTATGTGAAATTTTCCAGAAACATTAAATGATATTCTTTAGTTTTGTGAAACTGGGTTTATACACAAATTTCTTGCAGGAGAATAAAAGAAAACTTCAGTAAATTTGTTGTAATTAGTTCCAAGGAAACAACGTTATTTGAAATCATATTGTCTTTTATTACTGCAATTTTCATTGCTGATATTTCAAATTGGATGAACTCAATAAAACTTGGTGCTATAAATTGATTGATTAATACGACACAAGCTTTTAGCTTACTATGGAAGGTGTATAAGGTTGTGTTTGGGTTTATAATAAAAACCCAGATATATATCTTGAAAAACGTCAATTGTACATTCTTTGTTTAAATTATCTTACGCACTTTTCACATTCATAGTATTATTCTTTACTGAAAATCGCCACACTAAACGACTAAACGTATTTTCAGTTGTATTTGACTTGCTATCTTTTTAGATAGGTATAATCTGCTACAAAATAATATATTTTTTGCACCAAAGCGATTAGTTTGAAATATTTACTTTACGAAATGGATGTTTACTTCGCTCATGACTATAATATATTACATCATTGTTTGGGTTGCCATTATGGAAAAAATATTTTATTGTTAGGCTCGACTTTGATTTATTTCATGTGAAACATGATTAATGTAGTGATTCACTGCTGCGTACTAACTTTGGCATGGTACTATTATAGGAATTACACGGAGCTTACGAATTATTTTCTCATTGCCCTAAAAAGGCTGCTTTATTTTTAACTTCTCTGTTTTAGTAGGTAGTCAATTTGACAAAAAAAAGTTTATTGACCCTTTATCTAATTTTGCAACTTAAAATTATGCTTATTACTATTTTGTACCCCGTCATCTACAGTTGTAACGATTTAAGAACTTTGCTGGTGATACTAGTTTATATTTTTGAAATATCTAATTATACTGTAACTGTATATTATTCCAAAAGGGGATAAGTCAGTGAACCAATTACATGTTGTGAACGTATCAATCCAAACAAAAACAACTAAAAAATGAAAAAAATCGTTGCTAGATGTTTTTGTTTTTTTTTTATAGTTTGCCTGTTGATTGCCTGATATGTTGAGACTTTCAAACAAGTGTTATTTTTTTGCTTTATAAATTTAATTTTTTCGGTAGATATCGATCATCAAAAATAGTTTCTAAATTAGAAAATAATGTACTTAAAATATATATTTTTAAATTTTCTCGATATGTTAATAAATAAAAAAAAGTATTTTTCTAAAGATCTATTTTCATTAAAAATCACCCACGGCACGTTAGAAAAATGGCCGCCTAAAAAAAATTCGAGTAAAATAATAATACTTATTCGAAAGTCTCAACATATCAGGCAATCAACAGGCAAAGTATAAAAAAAATCTAAGACATTGAGCAACATGGTCTGATTGGTCTGGTTGTTTTGAAAAGGAATTAGCCGAACACACATTTTTTTCTCTCCGTTCCAATAAAAATTTAGGCATTTAGATGGATGGCATTCTTCATTGTTAAATTAAATGTGGAAGATCTCTTCTTTGCCGGAATTTTGTGGAGCTTTGAATTAAAAAGGATTTTTTTCTAAATAAAATTGTTTAAACATATTTTAGTACACTACAAAGATGCACTATCTAGTTATAATTTTGAAAATATGATAAGTAATTATAAATATTTAGTTTTACTGAGACATGAAAATCAGCACATTGTAAAGTTAAATGTAATAATATCCAAAGCTGTTGATAGTAATGTGTCTCTATAACTATTACGTATTGTTTACATAATTCACTTGTCCTGTTGCTTCCATCTTCTTCAATCAATATTTCATGACCCATTCCGTTCATCTCATCATATTACTCTTTGTGACCTATTCTACGTCATATCTCTCATTCTACATACCATTTCTCATTCCCTTTGACATCTTCCATTCCGCATTAGGTAAACAACGCTAACCAGCTGCCGCCAGTCGTGTATTTTTTATATTTTAAGGACAGCAAGCAAACATTCTGGGTATGTGAATTTCCATACTTAATAGTGATGTGCCGCGTATTTCCGTATTCGTGAATGTCGGATATACGCATTTGCGAATATCCTAATTTGATATTGGTACATCACTAATACTAAATTTAATATTCTGATGTTTTTAGGTAATATCCCGCTTAATGGATTCCCCGAAACAAAAAGTTTTTACGTGGTTTTGAAGTTTACGCCTTCTGCGATCAATCTTACCTTGCTGTTTGTTTGTTTGATGTGCAAAAATATTAAATTACATGTTACATGTTTATCGATGTATTCACTGATTCCAATTAGGGATGTGAAAAAGTTTTTATTGCTTTTTTTTATTCAAAATAGTTATAGGTATTACCTAATAGTTTAAAGATTTTACTAAGCATTTGGCATTCTGGATACATAGACTCAATATCCACACAGTTGGTTACGTGGCGATCATTTGTCTGCGCGTCTGTCATGCTGTATTTTCAGTCTATTGTTTGCATAGTTTTAAGTACATAATAGGTACACATTTCAAGAATCGAGAATTGTGCTTCGTATCGGCTTCATTTTTCAAGTCAAAAAGTCTTCAATTGTAATTGACAGAAGTTTTTTGTACATTCCATTTGAAAATTAATAGTGCTAATCAATTCCCGAGATTAAAATTCAGACAAAACGGTACACTGTGTAGGGGGAATTGGCTCAAAAGAAAGCCATGGATAGTTTTGTATTTGTCTTTACCGATTATCTCCAGGCAGGAAAAAACATTACAGGAGCATACTACGCATCATTATAATGACAAGCTGAAGGCAGAAACTGGATAAGTTGAAGGCGAAAACTCCAAAAAGTCGATTACAGTTGCAAAAAAAATTGCTTGATCATCCTCTCCAATCACCAGATCTAACCCTGAGATTTTCATCAAATAAAAAGGCTATCACCTTCTTAAACAATTATATATATAATGAGTTACAATCCATTGGATTGGTCTGCAACGAGTTTTGACTTATTTCTCCACTCCTCCCTATTCTCAGCTAGTCTCTTCAACTCCATATATGAGCCACAGCTCATGTCCCTCTTCAGTTGGTCCATATAGGCGTCTCTCGGTCGACCTCTGCCATTTGTGCCTTCGGTCCTGCCCTCTGCGATTGCGATGAGCAGTCCTGGGTGCCTTATGTTGTGGCCAATCCAATTAGCTCGTTGTTGGCAGATTCTTTTGAGGAGTTGCCTTTTTTCGCCAACCCTGGTTAACACTTCTTCGTTTTCGACGTGTTCCGACCAATGAATCTTCAGCATGCGTCTATAGCACCACATTTCAAATGCCGCTAACCGTCCGCTTTCCCTCTTGCTGATGGTCCACGTCTCGCACCCATATAACAAAATGCTCCACACAAAGGCTTTAGTGAGATTCTTCCTCACGCTTAGATCAATATTAGGGGATTCTAATATTTTGGATTTTTTGTTAAAGGCAATTCGTGCCTGGTTTATTCTGCTCACAATTTCTGATTTGGAGCGTCCGTCCTGGTTTATTCTGCTGCCCAAGTACACGAATTCTCTTACTTGTTTGATGCTCACTCCATTTATGGCAATGTTCGCAGTCGCTTCCTCCCTTCCAACGACCATACATTTTGTTTTATCTTTATTTATTTTCATGTTGTACTTTGACAACAGTATACTTTCCATTTTCCCTAAGGCTTCGTTCAGCTCCATCTCGGAGTCTGCGAGCAGTGCTATGTCGTCTGCATATCTAATCATGTCGACTTTTTTCCCATTTATTTTTACTCCTGTCCAGTTCTTCATTTCTTCTCTGAGTTCATCAATAGCTCGCTGTATATAGCAGTTAAAGAGTGCTGGCGACATTGAGCATCCCTGTCTCACACCTTGTTCTACCCTCGCTTCTGCGCAGCTCTCTCCGCTTTTAATTACAGCCATTTCATTCTTGTATAGGCTCCAGATTGCTCTTCTGTCCTTATAGCTCATTCCTATCTGGTTTAGAGTCTTAAAAAGTTGTTCCCATTCTACTTTATCGAATGCTTTTTCTAGGTCGATGAATGCTACATACGTGTTTCTATTTACTGTTATTCTCTTTTCAAGAACAAGTCTTAGACTCAGAATTGCATCTCTTGTACCTGTCTCTTTGCGGAATCCAAATTGATCTTCTGAAAGTGTTTCGTTGATTTTACTTTCCGCCCTTTTCATTATAATGTTGGTGAGTATCTTAGAAGCGTGTGATATCATGCTTAATGTTCTGTGTTGTTCGCACTTTGTCGTGCCTGTTTTCTTAGGTAGCGCTCGTATCAGACATTTGGCGAAGTCCTCAGGTATCTCTCCTGTGTTATATATTTTGCAGACAAGCTTATACAAAGTGTCAAGCATGCCGCTTCCTGCGCATTTAAGCAACTCTGATGGAATTAGGTCAATACCTGGTGCTTTGCCGTCTTTCAATTTTGATAAGGCATTATCAAATTCACTTCTTAAGATGTCATCTCCATTATTTTCTTTGTCATATTCTGTTTCCAGTGCTTTACTTTCCTCAAGTATGTTCTTTCCTTTGTAAAGTTGTTCTAGGTATTCTTTCCACCTTTTAACAATCAGTTCATCCTCAAACAGTAGTTTGCCGTTTTGATCTTGGATAGCACATCGTGGTTGTGTCTTATCATTGAAAAAATTCTTGACTTCAGAATATGCAGTTTCAAATTTCCTTTGTTTTATATTTCTGTTGATATTCCTGCATTTTTCTTGCAGATAGCATTCCTTTCTCAATTTGGACTCCCTGTTGATTTTGTTTCTCAAGATTTTATATTCCTTTTTTCCTTCTTCTGTTCTCGAGTTCTTTAGCCTCCTTCTTTCTTCAATCATTTCTAATATATCAATTAAACAATTATTTTGCAGATAAAGCTACCGAGTACAATTTGTATGGTGGAATTATCACTGGGTGAAGTGTTTAGATTCACAGGAAAGCTATGTTGAAACATATAAATAAAATAAGAAAAAAGTGTTGTATCTTTTTTAGGTCAGAAGCTTTTCGAAACACCTTGTAGACATCCTTTTATTTATAACTCTGCTTTGCATTAGTGTTGAAAGCATTTACCTCTTAAACTTAAAATATGAAAAAGTCTATTAAAAAACTCGTGTTTCCTTTCCTCATTAGGAGTCGTACCCCCCGTCGTAACTTGTGAAATAGTAAGTTTTAAAATAGTTGTCTATGCTACAGACTCTTTCTTTCTACGAAAATCATTCATACTATCGATTCCTAAGATTTTCCTCTTGCCATGAATTTCTGAAATGTTAAAAAAAACTCATAGGTCGGTAGGTGCTTGTGAATATTGAAAGCTATAAGGTCATGAGGTTGCATAAATCAGGAGTAATTTTTAGCGTTGACTTCCACGAAATGTATTATTATCTAATATAGAATATATTCTTATTTTTACTAAAGCTTTCAAATGTACTAAATCGGACATACCTTGATTTTTGTTAATTATTATATCGAAAAAATATTTCCACTGTTAAAATAAATCCAAAATTATTTAGTAAATGTTTAAACTTTGTGAGACACTATTATTATTAAAAAGAGTGTACGTAAGTTGTCATACCCGTGCAAATAAAAGTTAAAGCATTCAGCATAATGTGATGTACCTCATCGCTCAAAAATAAACAGAAAAGATCGAAACTTATTCTTTAGATATATAATATTATGATCCTTCTAATAATATTAGTGATTTGTTTTCCTCTCAGCATAGCGTGACTCGGTCTCAATATTATAATATAAAAAAAACTCTGGTTTGTGTGATTCCATTTGATAATATTATTAATATTATTATTTGTCTTTATCCTACAACCCGCCAGATGTTCATATACAAATATAATCCACTGATGTCTCAGACATAAAGTATTATATTATATTACTAGCTTTTATAACCCGGCATCGCTCGGGTTTAAAAACAGATAATCATCCAAATAAATGTGTTAAAACTACACAATCTTATTGAAAAAAAGTGAAGTAAGCACTAACTACGTAAAACTGATTAAGTAAATAAAAAGTGCAAAACCTATATAAAAAAATTTCTTCCCAATTTCAAAACATGAAGTTTGTAATCACACACGTCAATATTAGTAGGTGCCTACCTGAAAAAAAGTAGGTACTTTAACCTCTTCCCAATTTAAAAACTCAGTGTTTAAAACCCACATCCCCTTATTTAAGTAAAAAATTAGGAAATGCCTATAACAGAAAAAAAACGGGTAAATGCTCTATTTTGAGAAAAAATAATAATAATTGGTTGGTTACCTACCAACATAGTTAAATAAAATTTCCCACATTTGAATTGGTATTTTAAGTTTTTATTTTCAGTTACTTAGATATTCAGATGTTTTGTCATTAGATTAAAAAATAAAAAAAATAACAAAACCCAGATAGGTATATCTTTTATAAAAAAAAATAACTACCAATAACATCAAAGTATGTTTATTATTCTATGGTAACAACCAAACGACCTCCTCAAACATGAATTGTCGTTTTACAGTTACTGGATGTTGGAAATTTAACATCCAGTAACTGTGTGCAAATTTGACTTCTGGTTTCAGTCTACATTTTTTTCAGTTTGTAATACTAAAGTAGCATTCACATTGCTTCACCTGTTCACATTTGTTCATCCTATACATTCACTGCCATCCGACACTCACGGTCATGTTGTATGTAGTTTGACGTCGTAAAAATAAATGAAAAATAGCACTTAATAAAATTTAAATCAAATGAATAAAATTCACGAAAGTATGATAATTTGGTACACGATTCTGACTTTCAATACAAATTCATAGAGAATAAGACAAATTAAAGGATAAAACTTGTTTATGGTCGTTTCAGTGAAAGGACCTTTCGTCAACATTATGTCGGGTAGTAATCGGTTTCATCCGGAATCGCTAGTGATTGATGAAACGATTGACTATTGATGAAACGCCTGTTCACACCTTTTTATTTTGGAGGATCATCCAGAGTGATCACTGGAAGTGAACAAATGTGAGCGCTCCTTTAGATAATCAGATGTTATGTCATTTAATTAAAAAGGATTAAGTACCGGTAACAACTAAGCATATTAATTATTATTCACCGGGAGCAACCAAACATTTTCCTCAAACATTAATTGGCGTTTACAGATTGGAAATTTGAAATATATTTACGGTGTACAAAATTGACTTCTAGTTACAGTCTACAAATCTAAATTATTATGTTTCAGTCAGCTAATTTAACGTCTAGTTACACCTTGAGTATTATGCTTTAAGTCTAAGATCTATTTAGCACCAAAATAGCTATATGTCATAATAATAATCTGCTCTATGCGTGCCAAAATCATGCATAAATAAGCGTGTATTGACAAACGGATTCAATGTAGGATATACCAAAAACTTATTTTAAATAGAATCTGCAATCCAATCTACTGATGTTGGTGTGATATGTATTATCAATAACAATTATTTATTTTTCAGGTACTGATTTTAAAGTAACGAATACTCATAAAACCATAATAAAGTAAAGATTAATAACCATAACCAATAACCAATTTTCTGGCAACATTTATTTTCTAGCAACCCAGGGAGGCGTTCAAACAGTCACCGAGTGATCACTCGACGACGCTCTATCCGTTCACGCGCCCGGAGCGAGTCACCCGACGACTCGCACTGTTGCGTTCAGGCATGTCGTCGGGTGATCTACCGAAATCATAGCAAGATGATTATCACTCTGACAGTTACCTTGACGTTTGAGTGATGACGGTTGCCAAAACAATTGCGAAGTTAATCGTAATTATGGTGTATTCTTGTCTTATATAATTACTACTATACTATACCCTCACGCCATGTCCCAGGAGGGGTAGGCAGAGAGAACGGAACGCCATATAGATCTATCCTTACATACTTCTTTCGCTTCCTCTACATTCATCCAGTTTCTCATACATGCACGCTGATTTCTCTTACTCAGCACGCGTCCGTCCTTAAGAATTTGGTCCACGTGATCAAGCCACGTGGCTCTTGGACGTCCGCGCTTTCTCACACCCCTTCTTTCAGATAAATACATCCTCTTCGTCATCCTTTCATCTTGCATTCGCTCAACATGTCCAAACCATCTCAACTTGTTTACACGCATTCTGTTCACAACACTCCTCTCACATCCGCTCATTCTCCTGATATCCTCATTCTTCACTCTATCTCGCAACGTTTTACCAACCATTCTTCTCAGTGAACGCATCTCTACAGCATTTATTCCACTCTCATCCTTTTTCAACCACGTCCAAGTTTCGCTTGCAAACATAAGTGTCGGTATATAATTTTTCAAAACAGAAAATCATATTTTTTTAGTTCAAGAAGTGAAATGAAAGAGAAATTAAAATAGTTAGTGCAGATTTTAGTGAATAATTTATTTTTTACGGTTTGTTTAAATATGCATTATCCTAAAAACATTCTTAAAGCAAAGCCAATTTAACTATTCAAATTAAAAACGTAATCAAGTAAAGCATGACGCACTACCGCGAATGAATCTTACGAAAATGGCGCCAGTACGATGACATTTGGGATGTGAGCGCCCTTGAGGTGGATTTTTTTTCACAAAACGGCGCTTTACAAATCATCCAAATAATAATAATAATATAAAAACGCTCAAAGTTGTTCACGATTATCCGGGGTGCCATTCACCACTCATTGCAACTTCATGGTCGCTCAGGTCACTGAACATCGAGCGATATTTATGTTACCCTGAACGCCTCCCAGATAAAGCGTTGGATTTTGACATTTGTGGCACTTATATGACAGTTTTGAGATGTTTGCATTTAGAACGTATAATATTCTATAATTATTTTGAATTTAGAATACCCCAGTGAAATTTAAAAATACCGCAAACCAAACAATAATAATTTTATTATGTGAAATTACAAATCGCGGTCATAATTCTTTATTTGAAATGTAATTATATTCCTAAAATAGATGTTACACAAATGACGTTTTATATTTAGCTACAATTTTATTTTTGGAGTGAGACATTGCCTTAAAACGGAATTATAAAGCTGGTATGCAATTCTAACAATTTACTTTATCAATAGCCAATATCTTAATATCTAAAATTTGAAAATCTCATGTTTTTAGATGCTTGTTTTGAATAAATGAAATACTTCTAATGAAACAAATAGATGGAGGCATAATATGTGGTAATATATTACAAAAGTGCCTACTTAAATTATCACCGTATTATGTTAAATGCAAGTTTACTTATGTTATCTATGGGTTAATTAAAAATGAGAAAAATGAGGCACATGAGATGATTAAAAATGATATATTTCATGCCATTGTATTTGAGTTGGATCCCAGTTTTTGATAAAACAGATAACTATATTTTGAAATAAAAAGGAACTCTGAATATCTTACAATAAAATAAAAACATGTATTAATAGTATCGTTGTCGATATATAAGATTTTTTTAGATTTTGGAGTTTAGCATACTTCGACAATAGAACATTGAAGTATCACTGAATTAATAATTCTATGTTTTTGATATAACAGATAACTATATTTTGAAAAACTCTAAACATCTTACAATAAAATAAGAAGACGTATTAATAGTATCGTTGTAGATATATAAGATTTTTTAAGATTTTGAAGTTTAGCATACTTCGACAAAAGAACATTGAAATATCACTGAATTAATAATTCTATGTTTTTGATATTACAGATAACTATATTTTGAAAAACACTAAACATCTTACAATAAGATAAGAACATACAAATCACAAAACAAACAAACAAATGAACCAATGTACCAACCTAAATATTAATGTATTGGATTCTATGTCATTCATGTCGGCCAATATGAAATTAGCTCAAGATGTCAAAAATATGCAATTTTAACTCGCATAATTCAGGAGTTTTTATCATAACCAAACACAATAATTTATAACCAAAATAATCCCCAAATGTTTAGTTTCAGTACTGATGTATTTCTCGTTACATCCATTGTGAAATTAATTCAGTACATTGAAAAATGTTCGACCATGAATATTGCTACTTACAAAAACTTTCATAGATTTTTCCATACAAATTTTATTATTATAATTTCTTTATCAATACATAAGATATTTTAAATGTTTTTGGCCTTGAACGTGCCCAGGAGATGAGACCTCGTATAGAGTGTATTATTTTACTTCTGTCTTTCCTTATTTCAGAGTCCATTGAGGACATACGAACTAACGAACGCTTTAGAATATTTATGTGTGGATGATACATTTCATTTGATATGATAAATCTTTCTAAATTCTCTGTGTTTGATATAACAGATAACTATATTTAGAAATAAGAAGAAACTAAGAATATCCTACAATAAAATAAGAACACATATTGTCGATTGTTGTAGATAATATGAGATTTTTGTGATTTTACAAAACATCAACAAAAGATTGTTGATACATCATGATTTATAAATTCAATCTTTATAAAAGAATACTTATTAAATGTTTTCAGCTCGCATACTGGATGAGACATATCGTAAAGAGGACATAAAAGTCAAAAAACAAACAAACTAATGAACCGATGTACCAACCAAAATATTAATGTATTGGATTCTATGTCATTCATGTCGGCCATTATGAAATTAGCCCAAGATGTCAAAAATATGCAATTTTAACTCGCATAATTCAGGAGTTTTTATCATAACCAAACACAATAATTTATAACCAAAATAATCCCCATATGTTTAGTTTCAGTACTGATGTATTTCTCGTTACATCCATTGTGAAATTAATTCAGTACACTGAAAAATGTTCGACTATGAATATTGCTACTTACAAAAACTTTCATAGATTTATCCATACAAATTTTATTATTATAATATCTTTATCAATACATAAGATATTTTAAATGTTTTTGGCCTTGAACGTGCCCAGGATATGAGACCTCGTATAGAGTGTATTATTTTACTTCTGTCTTTCCTTATTTCAGAGTCCATTAAGGACATACGAACATACATACGAACGCATTAGAATATTTATGTGTGGATTATGATATGCTGCATAAGGTTTCTCAAGATTTCTACTAAATATTTGTTATGGAATAAGGATGGTAAAACTTATACGATGTTGTGAATATTCGTTACTTTTGTCGATATCTACGACAAGAAACTTAATGTAAATAATGCCTTTTTCTCTTTGCATAGTCATTAAATACTTGCAAGAGAATATGAGGATACGAGTATCAAAAAAGTACAAACATTTTGAAGATAGATTGTTGCCTGATTATTAGTATTCTAATAATAGGCATATTGAGGGTGGAGTCTGAGGAACCCATCGTCTGTCTGGATACTATGTCAATTGTTCGAATTGTAAAAAGACTACTATTCATTATTAGATCTTAGTTCATAGTACTATATTTTGAATAAAACCAAATTATATTCGTACTCATTTCAACCGAAGATTATGATGTTTTACTGAGTACGGAATATAATATTTTTCATAATATAAGGTATTTTCAAGGAAACTTGCGATGTTATCTCTTTGAAAATTTCATCCCTTGGTGTCATTTCTTGGATACCCGAGACTTTATATAAAAGATATCCTCTGAAACCATATATGTTTGTTCTACTTAAAGGATAAGGTAACAGCGTACTTGGGTATGTTGCTTCTACCCGTTGCTTCGTATTCCATGATATTTATTATCTTTGCTATACATTAGTATAAATCCTTTACATCCAACTAAAATTACGTTTTCACATATGTAGGATATGGTCTTAATTTTTTTGATAAAGTTATTTTACCAGCGTGTTATGTAATATACATTCTGGGCTATGTAACAAATGTATTTTTCTATTTGGTTTTAAATAAAAAAAAACACTTATAATAAATTATTTGTGTAAAATTAAATTTAAAAAAATAAGTGTTATTGATATATCCAATTAGATTGTTTTCGTGTCGTATCATTTA
Source organism: Athripsodes cinereus (assembly GCA_947579605.1). Taxonomy (NCBI): domain Eukaryota; kingdom Metazoa; phylum Arthropoda; class Insecta; order Trichoptera; family Leptoceridae; genus Athripsodes; species Athripsodes cinereus. The sequence continues at coordinate 11,951,355 of OX388314.1, read as the reverse complement.
CCAGATGGTCCATTGCTTATACTACACGTCCTTTTAGCCGATATTAAGCTTTTGACGTTTACAGCCTAATAAACAGTTATTTGCCACACATACAAAGGAGTTAGAAACATTACCGTTCAGGAAAAGTCACAGTGCCCTTAAGATAGTCATGGATCATCAAACGGCGCCATATATAAAACGTCCACAGGTATTATTATAATTTCATATTTCATAATCTTTACTACCTATAATATTTCTATGATCTTTTGCTGTTTCAAACTTGCTTTCCTGGAGGAGCTTGATGGTTGATTTTACCTTGTGTGATTGTAGCTGTCGCGGGCGAACTCGTTTCTTCGTCTTTTGTGCTGTCCTGTCTCCCTTGGTGGAGAGTCTTAGGTCTGGGAGGGATGTCCCTTTGAGGAGGGAAGCGTTTTCATCGATGGCCCCGGCATCGGCGGCCCTCGGTTTGCCGTACTAAATACCCAATTAATGTTTCTGGACACCTCAGCTCGACGCTCTGTACCAATTTATATAAATGTATATGAATGTGTATATTTTATACTTATGCTTATGTGTTGAGCTGGAAATGCTTTTATTGTTCATATATTTTACGTTGTTGATATATTGTTGATATATGTATATGCTTCTCTCGGCTAGAGGGACATCGAAGGAGTGTAGTCAAAAGATTCCGCACGTGAGGGTTTTGACCGGTCAGTCCTTCAGGCTGCCCATCATGGCACCTCTTGTGTGGACAAATTTGTTAGTGTAGAAATTTAATCGGATAAATGGAAGTCCTCAGACTTCTGAGCTATCCGGGTGGACGGTGGGTCTCCTTCGATGTTTCAAACTTGCTTTTTATAGTATGCATATATATAGGATATTTTATTTTTTATTTCGATTTACAAAATACTTTTTTAAGGATTATATGAACAATATATGTACAGGAATCGATATTTACAAGTTAGACTTTAATTAACTATTTTGAGTTCAGTTTCATGTTGGTGAGTTTTGTAATATTCAAACTTTTAAGTACTTATTTTATATCTGCTAAATTATTGGTAGGTACATATTCGTTATATATAATATATGAGTTTTGTAATATTCCAACTTTTAAGTACTTATTTTTTATCTGCTAAATTATAGGTACATATTCGTTATATATAATATATGAGTTTTGTAATATTCCAACTTTTAAGTACTTATTTTATATCTGCTAAATTATAGGTATATATTCGTTATTTTTTTTTTTATTTCCCGTGGTCCCGTGGAGCACCCGGTAAAGAATTGGTCTCCCACTCTTCTGCGTAAGTTTTCGAGTGTCCTGTAAAAGGCAGGTGTTCGAAAAAATTAAGACATTTTACATCTTAAATTCAGCGATGAGGTTTGCCACCCATCCTGAATGTCTTGATTTTATATTGGCGCGAAGAGGACAGTTTGCATGTTTCTTACATGCAGCTGATCTGCTGGCTACCCCACTTGTGGGATATGCCGTGATGGTATAGTAGTAGTAGTAGATAGTTTTTTTTTATTTTAACAAATAAACGGCTTACGCCTTTTACAAAATTAAACATAATTATACATAGCGTGATAAAACAAATTTTATGAATAAGAACAATATCAAACATTTGAATATATATAATATATGAGTTTTGTAATATTCCAACTTTTAAGTACTTATTTTATATCTGCTAAATTATAGGTACATATTCGTTATATATGTATAATATATGGGTGGCAAAGTTTGCAATTACTTTCTAGTATGGAAAGTTCTTATTCTCATCTAAGTTTGTCATTAAAAGTCCAACATATTTTAATGTGTCAGGCTAATGTTATAGCTGCCGAACAAAACTTTATATAAATTATAGGTATACACACCATAGTGTGAAGTACAGATCTCTTTGATAAACTACTTCTCATACAAGGTAATTAGTACGGTATAATTGTAAATTACTGTACTTTTAACTTGGTTCAAGATTTTTTATTTGACCTAATTCTTTAAAATTCATACAGATTATAAAATCCTCATGGATACGTGTTCAAAACTCTTAATAAAATTGTTTTAAATTAAGAACTAATTACTTTCTCAAAAGCTGTTTGTTAAATTTACCTTCGCATCAAAGTTAACTTATTTAAAGTAATTTAATAATTCATAAATACATGTTACCTACTATTGCTAAATTTTTTTTAAAAGTATTATATATACCTACTCTTGAAAACAATATTTAGTTGGGTTATTTTGAAGTTAACATACGCTACATAACAGGAAGTTGATGAGTTAGTATTGAGTTTGCATTATACCTACTTCAAGTTGGTACGCTATAAACTTTGTCAGAGAATTAAAAAGTTGTAAATTCGAGTTGGCGTGGGTGGGTTTAAGTTTTGAAGGTCATGATTTTGTGGAAAAACGCATTGACGTAAAACAACAATTTATTAAATAAGATACATAAATTATTTTTAAATGCGTCGTTTTGTGGAAAAACCACCTCAAGGGTCTATTCAAGAATCATAACTCCTCCTGAATAATAGAATTAATTCTGTCTTATACTCTTTTATTTCCCATGCTAAATAAGGTAATAACTTAACATGCAATAAATTAATTATGCCGTTATTAACAATGTTGAGGCACTGAATAATTCTTACTGATTACTTACTTATTTTTCTTACTTAATTTATTCTGTCAAGGTACGAATATTCTTCTTTAACTCCCTCATATTTCTTTATTTTACTGTGATAATTAATTACATTCAGATTACTTTTTCTATATTATTACTTATTAACTACCTACGTGTTATTACAAGTACAGTACATGTTCTGAGAATGCCCAATGATAGTTGGCCAAAAAGAGTGCTGTTCTTCCATCCGCATGGGTTCCGTCGGCCTGGGCGTCCCTCTTTCACAATACACCGTTCCTGAAGTAGGCTGGTTTCTGCCATGTGCTCTCGAGAGGAGCGTTGAGGGCGATGAATGAATGAATGAATAATTACAATAGGTACCTATATTTAAGTAATTGCCATAGATATTCTTCTACTTATCGAATTTCTGCCTTTCTCGTAGTTTATATTTTATATAAATGATCTAATGAGAATATATTTATGTGTCACTTTATTGGCCAATATAATATTGAATGTTTGATGAATGTGTCTCTCTAGTGCTCGTATCACATTTGCACTCGAGCCATTTATAGCCCACTTTGTGGTGAATGCCATTACGTTACGCCGTATATATTGAAGTGCGTAATTAAATCCCTGTGGTTTATATCATCCAATAAAACATACGCGATAAGTAGAGATTTAATGAATCTGGACTTTTTGACCGAGTTAATTGATTTTCGTTGTAATGCAATACTCTCACTACAGATTTTTTCATTTAATTTCCCCCACCTGTCAGGCAACTAATACCTACACGTATTACAGCCCTTTGTACATAATCTTATTTACTCAGGCATAAAATTAATTTTTATATTAAGGTCTTCTATCTGGAAGACAAGAAAAAAAAAGAATTGCCATAAGTGTATGGATCTGGTGTATTTAAATATAGTGAATAGGTACTGAATATATATATTTTTTAATATAAAAACTCCTTTATCCCTATCTTCAATTTCAGAATGCTCAAATATGAAAATAAATTAAATTATTTGAGATAATCCAAAGCGAAAAGGATTTTGCGAGCCAATGACTTTAATTTTTTGTTATTATTACATGCAAAAGCAATTTAAATTTCATACAAAATTATTGTCTTCCTATCTGCAATTTGACATAATATTGACGAAATTAGCGAAAGAGTAAAAAGATTTACCTTAGTCTAAAGAAGTTTTACTATCATGTTCATGTCCTCAAATAGTGATGGGATACAATAATAATAATAATAATAATAAACTTTATTGTACAAAATATATGGATACAAATGATAAAGTTACATGGTATAAACGAATAATTTTGCACAATGGGCGAGTTTATCGCAGGGACGCGATATCTTCCAACTAACCCAAAATAAATACAATCACGAAATAAGTAAACATACCATCAATGGTTTTTACCTTTATGTAAGGGTAGTACGATCTGCTAAAACAAAAGTTGTTCTGTAACGTATTTCGCATTTAATATTTAAGTAGCGAATCCGAGCACCTGTGTTATTTATAATCAAAACAATACCAGGGGTTAGTGAAAGTATTAAGTTATATTGGGATGAATATTGGTCTCTGTAGAACACGAGTGAAAGGCTTGGAAAGCTCTTGAGAGGAGACGTAGTATAATAAAGATACGTGTAGTAGTAGTAGTAGTATCGCTCGTTTCTCTGCTGTATGGTGTTATGGGAAAGTGTTGGGGTAGGCAAAATATCGACCCAACGTACCGGGTGAGGGTCGCACGGCGTATATTGTATTTGGTGGCTTGTGGGAGGGATGGGTCATACCTAAAGGTAGACAGGGAGGCGCCTTTCAACTAGGAAACATCGCCACACAGGGTTTCTTAACCCGAGTTGCACGGAAGTAATTAGAAACATCGTTTGTTACCTACATATGAATTCCGTGATATTATTTTCAAGTTATGCTACCAGTAGTTTCAGTTACATGCACGATATATTAAAGTATCCCACAGGTGCAATACAAATACGTAACTTACTGTATATTCATATCTAAATGAGCTTAAAGAATGTATTCATAAAACCAAACTTCATTAAACATTCTCAATATTATTACTATGTTCAAGCCAAATACGTGAAGCAAATGATTGAAAAGATTCGCACGTTCTACTAATATTTTACTTAAACAAGTAGAGAGGAGTCAGCAAAAAATAAAGCCTCGTAAAACGTTTTCAAATTACAGGAATTAATAATTCTTTTATACGGTATAATCTCTATTAATAAATCGAGATAGATGAAACTTTTTCTTTCTTTCCTACATTATAATATAATACCGTACTCAGTATAACAACAAAAAACACTAACCTGATTTTTTTTACCAAAGTCTGTAGATTTTTCAAGAACAGAATTTATTATAGAACTAACAAATTATGAGCAGAGTCGACAAGATAAAATGATAAGCCGATATTTCATATTTCTTATAGCTTTATACATTTTAAATCCTTATGTCTCAAAAGAAAATATAATTTACTTTTTTATTAAGCTCCCCAAATATTTATTTTATTGTTGGAAGTTTCCTGAGAGGAAATACTTATTTTCATGTTACTCTTTTGTATGTTACTTCTTTATATACCCCTTTTTATGTAATTAATCGACTGCATATCCTGCTTGCTAGATATACTGTTATTATGATGCTGACGAAATAATTATTCCTTTGACGCCGTTTTGAAATCTTTCAACCTTCTCAAGGGCGCTGGTAAAAAGCAACGTTATAGATAGGTTGTTCGTTTTTTAAATATTGCAAAAAATGTTTAATTTATATTCGAATATTTGATCATGCTGAAAATTTTCATATTTTGTTATTTACATGTCGATGTATAAACCAATTATATTGTCATTACTAAAGTGTATCTATGATCCTGTTTTCCTGATTGTGATTTACATTCTATGCCTATAAATAATAATAATAATAAGGAGAACCATCGACCATCATCACTTTTTGAAAAGAAAAAAAGTTATGTTACTTTTTTTAAATAAGACTTTGACAAACAACTATTTTCATACACGTGTAAATATATTACTTGTATTTTTGGTAACGTTCAATTTTACTATACGTAAACGTTTGTCTATTGTACGTTCCTGTATCTATTGCAAATGTATTGTTTTAGGACCATGGAGATTTGAATCATTGCTCAGGTTTAATGAAAGATTAATTATCTATGAAACGTTTTCACATAAGCTACGAGAGTAAGTTTGTAACTACTTGTAGATGTATAATAATTATGTATTATGTCTATCATTCTCTCTGAAAGAGCATAACATACATAACATAACATGCAAAGACATTTCACACAGATTGATCTAGTCCCAGACTAAGATGAATCTTGTATTATGGATACTAACACGAAATTGATAAGATAAATGAAATTCTCATTTCATATAAAAAAATAAATTATTGTTATTCGCGAGTAATTTTTGCAATGATATTTTTTTTTTGACTTTGTTTCTTATGATATTCTATATGAATGGCGTGTTTGATCAAAAAATTTAATGAATATGTGAATTTAAAACATATATGTACAAACACTTTCACATTTCGAGGAAACGTAGGTTTTAAATAATATTTATGTAAAAAGTCATTTGCTTTCGATTGCATAGGCTTGTAAGGTACCTACCTATATTGAAAATTTGGGGGAACGCATAAATATAGTATATATAAAAATGCATAATATAGCCGGATTAACAAATGTATTTGAATTATGTTATAGTTATTACGTCTAAGTTGTATCGAAGTTCTGACGTTAATGATATCTCTAATATTTTTGGAACAGGCATTAGGCATTCTTATGTGATTAATCTTTGTGGGAAATAAAACAATAAGATAAATTAAAATTTGGATACCATGAGAGATTTATAATTTAATATTAGAATATTTATATTTAATCCAATAATACTGGAAAATTTTAACATATGTATATGTTCCCGATGCATATGGACGTTCTCGGCATCACGATTTTTTTTATCAGCCTCAAAGTAGAACAAACATATTGGCAAAGTCGCCAATAGGAAGGGCTATTCAAATATTTAACGGTCTGGTTAGACACATTGATATATTTGGCGTGACGTATGCGGAGTTTGTCAGGAAGATTGAGATTGTGTTGTAATTGTTGTGTTGTTGTCTAGATGTTGTTGATTTCTTCTGGGATCGCATTGGCCTTCTGCTGTAATGATCCCTGTAAGAATCGTCTCTTTGTCAGTAATAATAATAATATTAACAAAGCTAATCAGCAGAAATCAATTTCAATTTTCAAAGGACTGATTGGGAGGAACTTCTACTTAATAAACCTCTTGATGAGGCTGTTGAAATATTTAATAACAAGGTCCTACAAGTAACTAATGAACACACGCCTATAAAACGTTCCCACAATAACTCGTTCCCCATTTGGTATTCTCACTCCACAATCCACTTACTTAAACTTAAAAACAAATCCTGGTCACGATGGAAAAAATTTGATCATCAAGATGACTATATTTTGTTCTCAGCATACAGAGCTAAATTTAAAAAAATGCAATCCTCTGACTATAAACGATATATCTCAAAAGTTGAAGACTCCTTAGATGGTAATGTAAAGCCATTTTTCAAATATGTAAATAATCTTAAAACCTCCAACAGCTATCCCAAAACTATGACTCTACACAATCAATCCACATCTGATCCCAAAATAATTGCTGATATGTTCTGTACATTTTTCAAGTCAGTATTCACTGACTCAACTCAGAGTTCCACTAACACGCAACAACCTAAAGTACTTTACAATAATTCGCTAAGTAAAATTTCAATATTAAGTTCCGAAATCTACCAGAAACTCACACAACTCGACACTAGTAAGGGTGCAGGCCCTGACTTGATCCCACCTATAGTATTAAAAAAATGTGCTTCACACTTAACCAAACCACTTAAAATAATATTCAATCAGAGCTTGAAAGAAGGTAGATTTCCATTGAAATGGAAAATTGCACATATAACTCCCATACACAAATCAAGTTCACCTGCAGATGTTCAAAATTATCGTCCCATATCGATTCTTTCTGCCGTTTCGAAAATTTTTGAATCTATAGTCAAGGATCGCTTAGTGTATTTCTTGAGCCCAATTCTTTCCCACCAACAACATGGATTCACAAAGAACCGTTCCACACTATCTAACCTCCTAGAATATTCAGACTTTTTATTCGAATCAATGGATGAACGAGTACAAGTGGATGCGATTTATACAGATTTTCAGAAGGCGTTCGACAAGGTCGATCACAACCTCCTTATTAATAAATTTAATCACTATGGTGTCCACGGGGATCTGCTTCGCTGGTTGAGTTCATACCTCACAGGAAGACTGATGACAGTAACACTTAATGGCTACAAATCAGACGTTCAAACCATTACATCCGGGGTACCACAGGGGTCTGTGCTTGCTCCTACATTATTCATTATATTTATTAACGACGTTGTTGACTGCTTTCAACATTCTAACTTCCTGTTATTTGCAGACGATTTAAAAATTTTCAGAAAAATCACATCAATACATGACTGCCACAAATTACAAGAAGACCTGACTAGACTGTCCGCTTACTGTGATGCTAATAGATTATTCCTTAATCTCAAAAAATGTCAGACAATTACCTTCACAAAAAACCGAAGCAAATTCACTTACAATTACTCTATAAATAATCACCAACTTGACTCTGTAACAACTATTCGTGACCTTGGCGTAATGTTTGATTCTAAACTTCATTTTGGTAACCACATCGACGACATTACGTTGCATTGTAACAAAATGTTGGGTTTTATCTCACGGACGACCAAAAGCTTCAAAAATCATAAATCCATGATCACACTTTTCACATCTCTAGTAAGATCCAAATTAGAATACTGCTCAACTGTATGGAACCCACACTATGTCAAATATGAACAACAATTGGAAAGAGTGCAAAAAAAATTCATCCGTAATGTCAAATTTAAATATCGTCTTTATATCCCGCACTCGTGGTTGCCCCCGCTTGTTTTGAGGCGGAATATGTTGGATGCCTGCGCACTGTACAAGATTTGTAACTCGGTAACTGATGCCCCGGGAATACTTAGTAAGTTATGCTTCCGCGTACCAACCTCAGGCCGCTCACATCGTCTCTTTTACATGCCGGGGTCGGCCACTGGTGCGGGGGTGAGGCGACCCTTGCATAGATTGGCCGATCTTCACGATAACCACTTAATAGAGCTGGATATTTTTAATTTATCTCCACTCGCATACAAGAGACAGGTACTCAAAACTCTTACTACAAACATAATTTCAAACCAGTAGGCATGTCTTGTTCCCCTTTCCCCATATCCCTTACCCTTTTCCCCACACCCTCCACCCCCAAGTGATTTCATATGTTTATTTTTCTATCTTTTAGTAATAGTTTTCTTTTTCTAACAATACAAAGTTTTGTACGTTTTTTCTTCTTCTTTTCTGCTTTTTATATTTCAAACTGTATTTTGGTATGTTAGCGATGGCTGCTTGTGTGATATGCTAGTGAGAACAGATGAATGAGCGGAATATGTGATACTTAAATAATTTACTTATCTGTGGTACATGTTTGTGGATGACAGCTGAGTTATGAACGTCTTTTTTCTATTTTGTAAACCATATTTATAGTTGTTATCTGTTATGTACTTTTACTAATAAATAAAATAATAAAAAAAAAAAAAAATAATCCTTTTCCGCTCCGAGTGCCAAAACTTTTGGTATTTATTACAAGTTTATTATTTTGGTATTTTTCATAAGTGATGGGAATAAACTTTATTTCAGAATTAATTGAGGATGGAAATAATTACTTTTAATTCACAATTTATGTTAATTTTATAACTAACAAACTCGTAATGGATTTTAAAAAAATACTTGGCAAAGTTAAAGTTAATTGTGATTAAATTAATGATCTCTAGTAGACTGCCAAAGTAAATGAAGTCATTATGCATGAGTAACATTAAAGATGTAATAGAGATATTTTATGAATAAAAGTTGAGTATACGCTTTTCAAGTTTAATTAGTCATCTACTCCTCATAGATGAATCGTATTCAACAACAACAATATATATATATATATTTTATTTTTTTATTTAAAACACAATAATAACAATAGGTAGGTACATAAAATTTAAATAATCAACTACTATAATAATAATAAGCCATATGCATTGCTCCAATCAGAATTTCTCCTGGTATGAGGGGTCAAGTTTCAATGTCCTAAATCGGTATAATCTATTTGATCACTTATTTTAATTAAATTATACTAATCACAAACTCAAATTAAATTTCACTAATCACACAATCGTTCACTAATCACAAACTTCTTCAATTCAAATGTATAAAATGATGCATTATTATTATAAACCCACACTGAGAAAAATACTTACTAAATTTCACAACGAATCATTGGTACATTTCACAATGAAAAAAAATTCACACAGACCGAGCTAGTCCCAAACTAAGATATGAAACTTGTATTATGCGTAGGTACTAACACGACTATTCACATATATACAATGCACTAAATACAAATATGTACATGTAACACCCAAACCCTGGACAATTTGAAAAAGGTCATTCTTCATTTTGTCCTGGCCGGGAATCGAATCCTGGACCTCGTGACTCAAAGGCAAGAGCATTAGCCTTCGCGCCACACCGGTCGTCATAATTTATAAGTTGTGTTGATTAGGAGATATTGCAATCTAGCAATAAACTCGCTCTCTGTGCATTGAATAGTATAACTGATCATTTTATGATACTTGATGATTGATGTTATAACCAATAAAAATATTCAATTTGAATTTGTACAAGTAAAACTGTGTACGTTTACAAAGCAATTTGTTATTCCTGGTGTAATCAAAACCCAACATTCAAAACATTTTTTTTTATTGTGCACCTATTTAATATGTACCTACTTATCAAACCGAATATTCAAATTTTGTCAAATGATATTCCTTGTTAATACGAGAAATTCAAATTGACATTCATATGAAATATTCTTAGTCAGGCATGAAAATGGAAAAACGCTTACATTTGTTTGTGTGTAATGTGTCACAGGCAGGTATGTGTTGTAGAAAGAGTTATTCACTATTTTGTATACGACTGAAAATGTCTAATTTACATTGGCATGTTTATTTATCACGTTTAACATATGCGATTCTAGAACATTGTGTAATTCAAATATGGCTGAAAAAAAATCATGCTTAATAACTGAGCGGGCATTGTGATGGCAGAAACTGGGTCAAGTGCCTTTTGTTAGACTCGGTGGAAAGGGTAGAAATAAAATATAAAATACATGACAATCTGATTTTATGATTATACAGTTTAAATGTATTACAAAACATTCACAAGTTCATAAAAAATAAAAATAAATAGTGCAACTGTCTTTCGTATATAAGTCTTCAATTTAAAAATCACCATTTTCATAATCATATTTTTTACATTACTCTGAAGGTAAAAGCGAGAATTTTAGAAAGGCGTTTTACTTTTAAAAACTTTCATGAAAATAATAAAGCTGCTGAAATTATCTTTATTTATATAGAATAATCTGAATAGATTAAGCATGTATGCTGATTATTTTATTGCATCATCTATGAGAATATTGAATGAATTTAATGACATTTAAACATCTGCATCTGTATTAAGTTTTATTTTGTGAGTGATGCCAAATTTAATATTATAATAAGTTTATTATTTTAAATTTCAAACTCACAACTAGCTGTTTGCAACTATTTGATTAGTTTGTATATTATATTATTGTGTTTCTTAATAATAATGCAGATGGAGTAATTTACATAACAACTTTAATGCAGTTTGTTTTATTCCTTTGTTCAAATACACATTAATTTCTTTCAATCATTCATTCATACAATCACGGTATTTTCCACAAGTATGGTAGTTAGTAGACCAACTTGGTAAAAAAAAACATGGAAGACGTCCTCTCCTCGCCAACAAAAAATAAATATATTCAGAATTGGTGGTAAATTGGAGATGTCATTCGAGATCTTGTGGGAGACCTATTTTTTGCCAAGGACTCTACGGAACATTCTTCTGGTATCATGAAAGCATCTCTCAAATGAAATAAATATAATCCTATAGGTTTGTTTATCTTTTTTCTTTATTTATATAAAGAAACACTGATTGGAGAAGATTAAGGAAATTACATATTTGCAAAGGAGAACTATTTGCCTATATCGCAATTTATCGACGTTGGATAAACAATAAATGAAATTTGTTTTGTAAGGTCCTACATAATGTCCCTCAGTTTAATCTTATTATTAATTCCAAATTAAATTTATTATTTTTGTTATTTTGATTACCTTATAGTATTCAATTTCAAGAAATTCGATTTGACGAAGAATGATGAGAATAATAAATAAACGCTTCCATAAGGGCTTTTAGATTAATAACTAAAGACTTATCATCTTTGCTGGTTTCTATTTTATATTTTTATGTAAAATAGTTATTATAGGTTATGGTTTATTGGATGTGCATAAAAGGAAAAATGAATTGAGTCAAGGTGAATTTTATAACAACGGTGACCCTAAGAGTGGATTGAAATATTGATCTCAGATTCCATAGTGATGATACACCTAGTATATATCTTCATAAAACCGTTCTAATAAACCTATCGCAATTTTCTCTCCCACCTAACGTCCTTTCTCTACTTTTACATATTAGGTATTATCTACTCGTGTACATATACATTTATGAGACTGGAAAGAGTACATGGTTCTATACTTCGACTTCTCCTTGTGCCCGATATTTCTTCAGTTTATAGATTAATATTTCACGAGGGAAACTATTTTTTAATTGCTTATTTATGAAATATTCCTGACCCCCTAGACTAGACAAATACGCACTTGGTTATCGACTACAAACGAATTTTCGATAATAATTGCAACAATAACGCATTATTATACGGTACATGTAGGTAGATTGTCGAAAAGTTCGCCAGTAGTCATCGCTACATAAGTGCGGTTTGTCTACGGCCCCTGATCACTCGTGAATGAGTGGATGGCATTTAAAGATTGAATAGTATGCAATTAATGAAAATATACGGTTATTACTGACGACAATATAAAAATAACGGCAAAAATATTGTCATCTTTTTTTTAAATTATGTAACAGAAATTATGTAATAGAAAGTGTTAATATATATATGCTTCATTGTTATATTATTATAAAAAAAGTAGTATAATATATAAGATTGATCGTTTCATAAAATTCGTCACGTCTTTTATTTTGAAGTATATGTTTTTACCAGTCATCTGTTGCTGGTTCTGGCGAAAAAGCGAGTACGAAAAAATCCTTACGATGAAACCTTTACCAAAATATGAATAAGTATGTACCTATTTTTGAATGTCCTGATGTGAGTAAAAAAGAGTGAAATGTGATATGAATCATTGCCGACAAGTTTTTATATCATCCACGTAAATATTATCTATGTATTTACATATTTGTTGCTATATTCTAAAAAAGATTTATCTCAAAATTCTCACAAAATATTTCGAAAATTAATTTTCCATCATAATGTAAATTTTGTTCTATAATTCAATTATTGATTTATTCAAGTCGCGGCTTTTGTTCTGTAGACAAAATGTGTCAAAAAAAATTGACAGACCGTAATAATTTTACCCAGATATAACAGTTTATTATTTATTTATTTATTTTATTACATCATTATACAAGTACAAATTTTTTTTACACAATATAGTGGATTGCCCAACTAGGTGAGACCTGTTCTAGGGCAATTTTAGAATAACAATAGGTATAACTTATAAGTTTGGGTTAGTTGGAAGAGATCGCGCCTTTGCGATAAACTCGCCCTCTGTATATTGATTGTATCTATCATGAATGTTTACCTTTTATGTAATTGTTTTTAATCAATGTACAGTAAAGAATGAATAAATAAATAAGTATAATCCGTAATTATGAGTACGAATGTCATTTAAATATACCTATTTGCAATTCAATTCTGTTATTGAATTCTGAAAGTGGAACAAAACTCTAAACAATATTAGAATAATGTATTCAGTGTTTTATCATATTAATGCCGCATTGGAATTTCACCATTAGTTATTGAGTTATAAACTATAAACAGTACGTAATAGTGACGCCATGATGTCGTATTGTGCGTCAAACAAAGCCAGTAAAATGTTACTGTTATAATAATAATAAACTTTACTGCTCAATAAGGAGCATGCATAACTACAAAGTTATTTAATAATGCGATACAAATAAATGATATTGTGCAATGGACGAGTTTTTCGTAGAAGCGATATCTTCAAACTGACCCAACCCGTTATAATAATTCCTTGTATAGTTTTTCATGGAATCTTTTATAAAAGAGTATGTAATGTTAACAATAAGTCTTTATTGTCTACAAAATTGTTACAATACAGTTTAAAAAAAAAAGATTTCTGGGTTTTGTTATAAACCCAAATACAACCTTATACACCTTTCACAGTAAGCTACTAAAAGCTTGTGTCGCGAAAGGGGAGTTTGACGGCACCTGGTATCGAACCACGGACCCCTTGTTCACGAGGCCGAGACTCTACCTCCGGGCTACCGACGAACTGTGATAAGAATTAATGTAAAAAATAGTAAGATCAAATAGTTTAAAACAGTGCATCTACAATGAGCGATCAAAAAGCGACTTGTTGTGATACAGTATCTTCCAGACAACCATAAACATAAAATATGTTTGTATCGAGGCAAACCATTGAATGACAAAATCTAAACAAACATAAAGTTTATATTACATATATTTTGTTATAGTTAAAATATGGAGGGGAGGGAAGAAAAGGCGAAACTCGAGGGAAATCATACTCTTATAAAGAAAGATAAAACGGAAGAGGAAACACTATGAAGGACAATATGAAAAATACAACCGCATATAATTTTATTTTTCAAGTACCATAAATTTAGGCTTGAAATAATTGTACGAGAAAGCTGATACCCAAGTTCAGCTCTTTGAATAGTAAAGGATGAAGAGTAAAGATCAGAGTAGTTTTTTATAGAATAGTTTCATGACAGGAAATTAGATTGCTTCAGCACTCAGTGCCATAAATAATGTTGACATTTTTTTACGATATTTATGGAAAATTCGTGTCATTCACCTGTCAAATTAGTAGTTTCCATTTTCCTATATGCCAATTAGTCGAAACAGAATGTGGAATGTACGAAACAAACAATTTAAAATATGACTTGTCACATACGTGCTATTGAATAGATTTATGTATTATGACTCGTACTGATAGAAAATGTTTGGTTTGTTTAACAAAATGGGAAATGTTCACTGAGATTGGCGAGTCTCACTTTTTTATAAAAATCAAATACTTCTCGTATAATTTTTCGATAACAATTTATATAAGGAAAAGTGCCATGTTTTCTCCGAATATTGTATAAAAGATTCAAGTGAAAATAGATTCACTATAATAAGTATCTTTATGAAAAATATATGCGGTACCTTATACTTTTAGTAATATCACGTTATCTTAGGTAAATTTGTATAAAATCTGAAATGGTTCGAAGTTAATTCTTGTTCTTTGTTCCAGGACAAACATTACCTGTGCGTGATGGCCTCAGATTCTCCAGATCAGAATGTCTCACAGTACTTCTCATTGTGTAACGACTTTATCCACGCAGCCAGGCTCAGAGATGGGTGTGTTTTGATTCACTGGTAAGATAAAAATTCATTTAAAGATTTGAATATTTGCAAAGTGTTAATGTACAAAAAAAGTAAATATTTATTATTATTATTCTTTTTTCACTATTTCAATGTTCATTTCATCGAGCGTTATGTTTACTGAAATCTTTGTTATGGAATCTTTCGAGAGGATCTTTTAATCTGAAACCAAGTAAAGTATCACTTTATAAGTTGGAGAAATTCAAAAATATTTATTTACAAAACGATGATCAAATTTTAAGTATTTGGACACATCCATAATATTTTTACCACGAAAATTTCAATGCAATTTTACAATTTCAATTTTACACTTTTCCACCAAAAAACTTTATTATTTGGATTTACTAGTAGGAATTTGCCTATGTACGGTGCCATTGAGAGACAATCAGACTGTCACCAGCTTCAGAAGCAAGTTGAAGACTGTACTCTTCACCTACGCCCTTGAGACGGTCTAGGGACTGTTAAACGGCGTCAAAACAAAATCATCCAGAATCATCATCATCAATATTCTTGCTTAATGTAGATATAATGACATTATAAAAATATTGTCGTATTTAAGAATAATATGTATAATTATGAGAAAAAGGAGGTCTGTAATGAAACTATGTAGATCAGACAAAGTACCTCTTATAGCGGTAGATATTTATTTGATATTATTCTCTGTGGCGACACAAAGGTGACGACTTCACAAAGAGGCTCATTGTCTGGACTCTGGACCTTGTTGCGTATATTGCCAATACAAATAAATTACTTTTCTCTGGGTCATTCAAGTTATCCGCTGTGATTTTATTTCGGTTCTTACGACATTTATAAACTAACTATTTTCTTTGTTAAATGACACCATTTTATTTCCGCGTAAAAGATGGCAACAATATATAAATTGCGAGAACATTCATTGGATTAACAGAAGCGAGCATCTTTCGACCAAAAATGTTATAGTCAAAAAGAAATTATGTATTTTAAATTCAAATACCTTAAATTTGTTGTTTAATTGATTGTTAACATGTATGATGTATGTTTAATAAATATAAACGTATGTAATATACTGAGGCATACCTATATATTCTCCTTATTTTTATATAATAATAATACTACTACTACTACTATACCATCACGGCATATCCCACAAGTGGGGTAGCCAGCAGATCAGCTGTATGTAAGAAACATACAAACTGTCCTCTTTGTGCCAGTATAAAATCAAGACATTCAGGATGGGTGGCAAACCTCAACGCTGAATTTAAGATGTAAAATGTCTTATTTTTTTTCGAACACCTGCCTTTTACAGGACACTCGAAAACTTACGCAGAAGAGTGGGAGACCAATTCTTTACCGGGTGCTCCACGGGATAATAATAATGAAATAGGATATCGAAAACTTGTGCGAAGAATTGGCCAATTATGTGGTTAATCTACATTATATTGTATAACACAATGCTCTTTATGATTATATTAAGATATTTCAAATAGGTACCTACCTGGAAATTCTTGAGCTATTATAATCCAAGAAACAATTCCAATTGTTATATTATATTTTAGTAAAGATTGTATTTTAACGGTTTCGTATTACGAATTATATTAGTGCTCCTGTTCTTGTTCTATGTTATAACTGTTGCAAGATTGTCCTTTAATCTCACCATTGAGTGAATACGTTAATGTTTTATGGTTCGGCAGCTTTATTTGTTTTTGTTGTTCTCTCATTTCCTTGAAACGGCAGGTGTCGTCTAGTATATCAGCCAGCGCAATAGTTTAATTTATTACATGTCCATCGTCACCAGTATTTGTTTTTGTTATTCGTTCCACATTTTCTCATCCTTCACGTCGCGACGTGACTTAAGAAAATAGGGAAAGTCTGCAGTATTTTATAGACTTGAGTTCATCACGGATGAACATAATATATATAAAAGTGACAGCAGTTTACCTATACGAGTATATACCTAATAGAAATAGATAACTGTACTAGTGGCCCACAATAAATTTAAATCAACATTGTTTTTTTGTTCTAAATACCTTTTGACTCTTCTAATTAAAATATTTTTTTATGATAAACGTGGATCAAACAAGGCTAACGATAATCCATCGATCAGAGAAAAATATTTGCGTTTTTTGTATTCATCGGTGGTTTAAAGCCTGCCCAAGTAGGTACCTAATTTTAGATTTCATAAATATCCATCTATAATAAAGTTTTTAAACACGAGGTTAGATGATTTATTTGCGAATTCTACGCACGGGCTTAGAGTTACATTTGTCTATGTAGCTTTCCTCTACTCTTACATATATACATATTATTATAATGTCTAGGCTGCCTTCTAATTAGATTCTGCCTAAATTCTCACCTCTCGCTTAATTTAGTTAATTAGATTACAAACCCTGGGGTTTGTTCTAAACATCATCTGTCTCTGTGGTTGAAGTTTAACATAACTGCTGTTTTATAGGTATGTTTTTGTACATATCTCGTGCTTAGAATACATTAAAAGGTATCTGAAAAAAATCGGTTACCTTCAATGACTTTGTGACTACCCAAAACATCTCGTTGTTACATAGATTATACATACATAATTATAATAGGTATACTTGTATTAAAGTATAGTCCTATGAAAGAGTAGGCCTTTTTGTCTTTTTTGTTTCGAATGTACCTACTGATATATTCGTAAGATATCACATTTAAGACATTTAACATTTCCGGTTCAGCAATGACGTATGTTAGCCATTCTGAATGTTTAAACACTCATTGATATGGTGTGAATGACTTTCTTGTTTATTACATGAAGTTAGTCTGCTGGAGACCCCACTTGTGGGAAATGCCGTGATATTTATTTATTTATTAAAACATCAACGGCCCACTGACCTTTTAAAAGTAATGTTGGCACAATATAAAATATAACAACAGTAAATATTTCAAAATTATACAAATTAGTATGGATATAAACATTATGGAAAGATTAGCAATGTTAACAATATAAAAAAAAACTTATCAAATAAAAACAGAAAAATTAGTGTAAAAATACACAATAATATAACAAATCAAAATTAATAATAAAAAAAAATCAATTAGTTAAAACATTTCAAATATTGATGATGTCTGTAGTCTAAATCGCGTTAGTTGCAAAAAAATATAGTAAAAATGGTAAACATAGTATGTCCCTGCTAGTTTAGATGTTATTCAGTTTACGACATTTCAATAATTATATAATTACAATGTCTGTATTTTTATGTTCAAAAATCGTCATTTTCTTACAAAAGTTTTCCTAATTCATTCAACAAAAGTTTGGAACAATTAAAATTTCATTGATTGTATCGGCATTAACTTTGTAGCATTTAATTTTATTGCATAATAAGTTGAATAATATTTAATTTTATTGTTGGGTGTCACAATAGAGTATAATTAGCTCACGACCGGTTTCTGGACTCCGAGTTCGCATCATCAGTGCTGATCTATACAGAATAAAACAAAATAATGAATAAAAATTCTTGAAGATTTACGGTGAAGGTGTAGGGGTAGGTGAGGTCATGTTGGTTTCAGGCGTAGAGATCCTGGAATCTATAACAGAGAACCTTAATATTGGTTTTTGTTTTATTCAGTATAGCTGTGCAGTTGTGCACCCCTGAGTCCGCGGGACGGGTTACAAACGCGTTAGTTTTGCTCTGTTGTAACGCTAAACAACAATAATAAAAAAATATTATTAATTATACAATTATTTAAAAATCCATCTTGCTATATTGTGCTATGTATGTATGTACAATATATTTTGTTTTGTGTATCGTAGAAACTCAATCGAAATAGATAGATATATGTATGATGACGTGTAAAACAATATAATACTTACTAGTTCCATCACGAACATGAATATGTATAGTACGAGATGTAATTTGTTCCAGTTGTTCCTTTGGCGACAGGAAATAGATCATATACCTTTATCAAAAATATTTACCCAGGGAGGTGTATGTTATTACTGTCATGTAATATCTCAAGGGAATCTTATGTATTTATTTATTTCTTCGTTTACATAAAACACTCAAAACTTTGTCTATCATAAAATGAATGAGAATAATACACAATAAAAATAATGTCACTGAATAAATAAACAACATGTTACAATGAATGAATCCCATTTGTAACATTCACCCAAAGATTGATAGGAGGTAATTAGTGCTAAATTGATGTATACCATATTAACTATCATAATATTTTAATCAAGTCCAACTTTTTAAAACATTTTTGGAAAATAAACAAAATAATTCCAAGTAACATAAAACTAAAATAAGGGCCGACACCTATAGTATGTCAGCAAAAACCTATTTACCTAATTATTTTATTAGAATATTGGGATATGAAGAAACTTTTCAGATATGCCAGACATTTCAATGATCTCAACAAATCTCATGTTGACAAATATGCGTCAAACAGATAATTGTCCATGAGAGCTTTACGTTGGCTATTCAAGATCAGCTAATAATTACAAAAAAATATCAAAAACATCTAAAAATGAAAATATAATTGATAACTTATGTAGGCATCTCGCTAAATCGGTACCCAGATTTCTGCGCTATCCGGGTGGTCAGTGGGTCTTAATAAAAAACAAAACAACACATAGTTTCGGATTGCTCTACTCTCGCTAAAACTAAATATATTTATAGGCATAATTGTAGTTCAAAAATAAAGCATAAAAAATAGTTATTAAATATAATAAGGCATTAGTCGTTTATTAAATAAATAAAATAATGTATAATAAAACTCGCAAAACATAAATCCATATTATAAATAAAGCACGGAACCGGTTTAAGAAAATCAAAATTACGGGACCTAAATTAGATGTTTATAAAAGGTAGATAAGTACATACTAATAGATCCGATTTAGTTTTACAATATGATAAACAAAATAAGATTACGTATTTAATTGACATCACCGTACCAAGTGCACATAAACAATCGTCACGGAAAAACACCTTTCTAGTTCCATTTATATTTATAATACCTTTGTTGTGTCAACTACAGAGCTAAGACCGAATTGTTAAAAAATGTAAAATAAATGCGTGAAATCACGCAGATATGAATACTGATATTTCAGGTACAATGCAGGTAGTTTCCTGCATTGTATCTGTTATCCTAGATACGTATATAGGTGAATTTTTCCCGATATTTTAGGCTGTTGATCATATGGAGACTTATTTGGTTGCATTATGCTGAGAAGTATGAATGGTAATTCTCTTGCCGCGTTAAAAAATAATAAACATTACTCGTGATAAATTATGACTTGTGCAACTTTAACAGATTAGGAGGAAAATAATAAATAACTAATCTAATATCTAACAAATCTGAACCCATCCTGAATAACTTAACGTTTATTGGCATGAAATTGGAAAGATAGATAGGTAGAAGGTACTAGAATCCGCTTCGGGAGTACCACTCTTAGAAACATTTCCAATTTCATACACATGTCATGTTACTCCTATCCACGAACCGCCATAAATTTTGGTTCACCGCATTACTCTTGTTGTTTTGTAGCACGCAATATTTTATTACCTATCCTATAGCTATACGACTTACTAGTAACTTACTTACAAGTAATTACATATTTATATTAGGTATAGGTAGTAGGTATTTCAGAAACTTACACTCACCACTCAATATCAATGTATTTCAACCTCATATCGTCTTCCTATATGTAGTAGCCTAAAAAGCAAAGATTTGTTCGGATGTCCGACCATTAGGCATAATACTATCTAGGTAGGTATATTGTTTCCTTTCTATTTCACGTGAAGTAAATGATATGTTATTACACTGTGAAAATTATACTATTGCTACTATACCAACATATATGGCTTATCCCATCAGTAGAATAGTCAACCGCAAGTAATAAACATGCAAGCTGTCATCTCGTGTCTCATTCAATTGAACATCTGCAGGATATGTTGAATGTGTATACCAGGATATACGAATCTTTGGGACTGAAACCAAACTCATCCAAAACTAAGATTCTCTCAGTTCCCCACAATGAGGCACAACGTAAGTTTCCCACAAATAATCAGCCTATAATAAAACAGATTTAATTATCTGGGCAGTAGTGTTTACAATGCACGTAACATAGATGAAGATATTTAAAATAGAATAAGAGCAGCCTCACAATCGTTCCGGAAACTTCATAGAAGAGTCTTTGATAACAACCATCTTTCAACGGAGACCAATACATCTGTATATAGAGCGGTTATTGTATGGCTGCGAAACCTGAGTCCCATACAGAAGACACATTAAGCCCTTGGAAAAACTACAGCAACGTCAGCTAAGACAGATTCTAAAAATACGGTGGTTCCACAAGGTGTCGAATGTCGAAGTTCTACTCTTCTTCTTCAAGTGCCTTGTCGGGTCCCCCCAACGTTGGCAATCACCTCGGCGAACTTGTCCCTGTCCTGCGCTGCTCGGAACAACTCTTCCACACTTCGGATGCCGGTCCACTTCCTTATGTTTCGCAGCCAGGACATCTGTCTCCTACCGGGACCTCGGCATCCCTCAATTTTCCCCTTCAATATCAGTTGGAGAAGGTGGTATTTTTCTCCACGCAGAACATGACCCAGATGTGAAACCTTCCGAACCTTGATGATTGATAACAGCTCCCTGTCAACTCTAGCTCGCCTCAGGACTTCGGTATTGGTAACCATGTCGGTCCAGGGAATTCTGAGCATACGGCGATGGAGCCACATTTCAAATGCTTCCAGTCTGTTCAAAGTTCTTAGAAGAGCTAATTAATTTAGTGTTAGAATATTGGTAGTTCCATTGGAAGTTCCATGCGTTGGTCTGGACCAGTGATTCCCAAATTGGTCCAGGTGTACCCCGGGGGGTTCACAGGAGACTCAACGGGGGTCTACGTTGGCGTGACTAAAAAATGAGGGTTCACGAGTCGTATGTGTGGGTCCACGAATCCATGGATATTCAGTAGAAGTACCAGATACTTAATGATTCGAGTAAATATTCTTTAAGAAAATTCTTTAAGAAAACCGAGGAGTTTTTGAAATATTTAAAATTCCTATACCATTTTGAAAATTCGGCTACGGGGGGGGGGGACATATTAACACGTAATATTTTAAAAGAAAGTTTCCACCGGTATTGACATAAACAATTACCCGTTATCCGTATACACGATAACCGACTCCCAAAACTATTTGAGGAGATCGTGCATGGTAGAAGAAACCAGGGTGGCCAGCGTAAGCGGTACAGAAGTCCTTCATAACATATTGAAGGACAATAATATGCAGTACACTTGGGAACAAGACGCTGCTGATCGCTCCAACTGGAGGTTATTAACGCGTAAATACCATCCATAAGACAGGACACCAAAGTCATATTATATGAGAAGTGAGAGAATAGTCCATATTACTGCGAACTAGACACACACTAAGCCGACGATTACCTAAACCTAAAAGATCGAAGGAAAGTTGGTCATTAACGTCGCAGAAGGAAGCTAATTCCAAACAAATAGATTGATAATCAAGCATAACAAGACTTATTATTGAAATTATTTTTCGGTTGCAAGGAATTCTTGGAAAAACTTTTCGTTGTCTGAAAATAGTCAGAAAGGTGTTTTATTATTAAACTATGTCTATTCAACAAAATAATACTCTGCGATCAATTTGTGTTGTACCAAGTTTATTTTCTAAATATCTTTAGTAAAATAAACAAACATTGTATAATATAACTCAAGTACCATGCTAATGTAATTTTATTCTAAAACACTCTTATCATCTCTATTTTACTCAGTTAAAAATATTTATAAATGAGAAAATAAATAACTTATACCTATTATTTTTTGTGTCGCATCCGACAAAAATTGTAGACTTTACTCAGGTGTGTTTGCAATCGAGTTTGATTTTATCAGCTACTTATTTAAATATTTTTCTTAGAAAAAATCTGAATCTGTAAGCAAACATGCCGAACCTCCTAGAACATTGTTCGTTTATTCACAGCTTCGGAGCAGTTTTATGCAAACTCTATAGCCTGGAGCATTATAATAGCGCAGGATTGGAGTTGTCCAACTGCTGAGATCATCGCAACATCCTTGAAAATTTACAACTTTTAATTTTCGCCAACTTTATTATTCATGAAACACTTGTTTGAAAATTTCGATTTCACTTATTTCCCAGTATCGCTTTTGTTTTTATTTTAATTAATTGACTGCCGTATACCTTTTATTATATTATACATTTTTTTTAAATTATGTAATTTATTTTACTAAAATGATTATTTGATTTATTAATTTAAATTTTTATTGTTTAATTTTATTATTTTTCATTTTGTCATTTAATTTGTTGATTTTACTATTTGATTAACTAAATTAAATATCTACAATTTTATTGTTTATTTATGTGTTATATTATATTTATTTTATTGTATTATAATAATGGTTAATTGTAGTGCTGAGCTGTATTTTACCATATTGAAGTATTTCTTTGTTTTTATTGATGGTTTCGTTTGTCTTTGTTTTGATTGTTTTAAATTTTTATACTGTGTTAACATAGAGGGACTTTTGTGGTCTATATTGTATGTAATTTGATTTTTGTAATGTTGAAATAGCTTTATTTCTCGGATATTTCAGGAGTCCAAGGACTCCTATTTATCCGTTTAGGTGACAATTTATTAATATTTGAACTCTCTGTAGTCTAATACCACTATGCCAGTGTTGGCATCTCCGATCCTACCACTATTACGTAGTATTATATTCTCTTTGCCTACCACGTCAGTGGGCGGGGGACCCGGCCGACGTATTTGATTTTTGTAATATTTATTGTGTTGACTATTTGTTCCTTGCGAAAATAAAATAAAATATCCGTTTCATCTAATTTCTTATATTCATGCATCTATCGCCATGTATGCATATGCTAAAAAAATAGTATTTAATAATTAGCGGTAATTAAATTCTCATCACTAGATTCATAAGTCGTCAAGTCGAAATTTTAGTCTAAACATAACCAATTAGGCTTTCCTGCTCAGTTTAAAAATTTAATAATCCTATTTTTTTTATCCAGTTTGGCTGGAATGTCTCGAAGTGTGACCGTGGCTGTAGCCTACATCATGAGCGTCACATCTCTCAACTGGAAGGAGGCTCTAAAGGTAGTCAGAGCTGGGAGAGCTGTAGCCAATCCTAACTTGGGATTCCAGAGACAGCTGCAAGAATTCGAAACGTACAAACTGTTAGAAGTAAGAAAAAAGTAATTTGTATATAGTGTGTTGTAGTGTGTATATATGATAATAAGATAGTCAAGCAAAGGATGCTTTGGGGCAGTCCTGTGAAGATCATATTATAGTAAACCAGACGTGAAACAACAAACCAGGTCTATGATGGTATCCTCGGGCAGGAATTTAGCCACCAAGCACAGTTGTTTGATGTGGTAAAACATTGGGCTTGGTGTTCTGGAAACTTGGACTTCCATAGACAAAGAGCTATCAAGTGTAATTTCAAAAACAGAAAGTTGAAGATTATAGCCTCATGTATCTGTGACTTTAGTAATAACCAAATTATTGAATTCTTGTATTATAATAATTAAACCTTGGCATTATCACACAACAACTTGAATACTAATGAAACATTCTAATTGAATTAATTATTGATGATCAAATTATTCTACTATATTTGTGTATGGGAATATGATAGAATGTTAATATAATTATAAATCATACATATCAAATGTAGTAATTTCAAAATAATATAATTGGGTACAGTTTCTATGCAAAACGGAATTTATGTGATAATTGAGTAATATCAGCATGAATATTTATTATTTGTAGGTAGTCAAGACGTATAATTGTTCAGTGAAATGATAATAATTCAATGAGAAAAATCAAATGATCCTATAAATGTATCTATCCTATGAAATAGCCATCTTTATTCTTCATTCAGTTCTGAAATAGATATACAAATTGCAATAATCATTATGTAGATTTCACATTAATTTGTTACATTCTCAGGAGAGAAGGCGACTGAAAGAGCGTTATCCATCTCTAGCTCTAGTGAACAGCGACGAGAGAGAATGCCAAGCCTCTTTAGCAAGTTATCAGGCGATGCTCACATCCAAAGATATCTGTGAAGGTCGCTGCAGTATGGGGGAGACATGTCCAACTGGTAAGTAAATATGCCAGTCAAATTTTTTCACCCTTTAATGCTCATTTTGAGAGTGCAAGATCTGTGGAAACTAGCCTCTTCCATTTAACACAATTCTATTCCAATTAATTAACTCTTATAAAATTTCTAACATAAGGATGTCGCATGGTGCTCGGAAACGTGGATGTCCGAGGATCAAATGGCAAGATCATTTAAATCAAATCCTACAGGACGGTCACATGTTGAGCACATTGAACAGGAGAACATGCATGAGGAATTGTATGACAGTGACGGAAGCGAAATATGTATGCAAGGATAGTAAAGTGGCGCTCGATACTTTCTGCCTACCCCGCGAGGGAAGCTGCGTGATGGTATGTATGTATGTATGTCGCATATAAATATATTAATGACATGTAATGTTGCCATGGTATATAAAGCATTCAAGCCACTCTAGGCTGATTTGTTAACGTCGGAATACCTAATACTCTCTTCACTATTCTGCAAGTGAACCATATATCTATCACAACATATATCATAACAAACATAGAGAGGACAGCTTGTGTATTATTACATGTGGCTGATCTTCTGGCTACCCCATGATGTCATTAATACTGTATATGTATGATGAAGATAGTCATCCAGGTTGTCTGGAATCTTGTGGTCAGGAAAATAGTGGACAAGTATCACTATGGATTCAAACAAACCTTATCATATATAATGAAGATATAAATTAATTGTACCATTTCAGTGTTGTATTTCACTGTCCACATTTAGGTGTTTGTCGCAACAACTCTGGCAAAAGACTCCTCCGTCGTGCCAGCACTCGCAGTACTCCTCCTCCATCCCCCCGGCAAAGTGGACGTCGATCTCCCTCCCCCTCTCCCTCACTTAAGGCTCCACAGTATACTACATCAACAGGAATGCATCGTAGTGATTCCACAGTCTCATCTCTCTCCAGCTACAGACCAAGATCTTCACCAGCAGGACTCTATTCCTACACAGGTTAGTAAATTGCTCTTTTTCATTAAACAAATTACTCATTCTGATATCTTGTATATTATTGTAGAATTGTGG
Organism: Athripsodes cinereus; assembly: GCA_947579605.1. Classification (NCBI taxonomy): domain Eukaryota; kingdom Metazoa; phylum Arthropoda; class Insecta; order Trichoptera; family Leptoceridae; genus Athripsodes; species Athripsodes cinereus. Next base: position 11,924,888 of record OX388314.1, on the reverse strand, counting down.
AATGTTTATTTCTCATTTGCATTTAGCAGTTTGGCAAATAAGTAAACTGTTGAACATAATATGTGTGTGTTATAACTGTTTACTTGCAACGTGTTCGTCATACGCTTCGGTAATTTGCGGGACCTTGATTGGTTTGTTTTCTGGAGAAATGTGACTGTTAATATTTGTTAAGTTAAACTGTTTGTGTCCCTTAAGAAGAAATAAAAATAATATAAACATACCTGTTGCCATTACTAGTGAGGATGATATTGGATAAGTATATATCAAAAGTTCCTTTAACTTCACATCAAATATTGTCTTGGTACAATACTACTGTATTCAAATGAAATTTGAGTTGAGGAAATATGAAACAAAACATTTGATATTAATTGTAATATTTTGAATATATCCAACTATTGTCAATGATAATAATATTATTAACATAATATGTTAATATAGATTTCCATTTGCTTCATAACTGATTCAATTTAAATAAATTATATGTACAATATCCACAGTATTGTGCACGATATATTTTTTCCAAACCGCTGATTGTTTGAGTTTTCATGTATAAATTGTGTAATCCTTGAAACAGTTAATGTCCATGACATAATATTATATCCACCTTTTCTGTATACATTGTCCCTCACAGTAGGTACATAAAAATAACTCTACACTGAGTACTTATTGATATATTAAGTATATTGTATGAAAATAAATTGCATGTTTTTGTGTCTGTTCAGCGATATGGCTTTCAGCGTATTATTGTATTTCAATATATCACTGTATCTCGCATAACTGGAAACCACATACTACCATATAACAAATACACATATTACTTACACAAAGCATTCATGTTGGTATTTATTTTACGTTATTTTTATCTTGAATTAATGCAGTATGCAACACATTATTAAATATTCATGTATCATGTTCAGCATTGACACAAAGTTCATGGTTTTAAGAGAGGGCTAACTGTTCAGTCAATTACTAGAGTCTGATTCCGATAATAATATGCCCATTATATTAAAAAAAACATGAATTACTACAAATTTAAAAACAAATATTTTCATCCACTATATGTTTTATTGTCAAGGAAGACGTCTTTCGTCTTGTTAGAACATTGAGATTGACAATGTCCTATCAAGAGGAAAGAAGTCTCTCTCGACAATGAAGAACGTATAATAGAAGAAAATATTTGTTTTTTAATTTTGTTATGTAATTCTTCTACCTAAACACCAGACACAGTGAATGCTATTAATCACTCGTTATCTAATAAATAAATAAATAAATATAATAAATAAATAGCAATTTGTGGGGAAAAAATACACCAGAGTCTCAACATAGATCTTATGCAATATAATAATAAATCTTTATTGCACAATACATTTTTACAAAGGTATACAATAATGTGATACAAATAAATGATATTGTACAATGGACGAGTTTATCATATAGGTACTTTATTACAAAAACCAGAAACAATTCTCGAACAAAACAAAATTCTACATCATCAAATAGATATTGTGTCTATTCAGAATGTTACATAAATGTTTTGCTTTTGTCTTGTTTTTAGAGAAGAAGAAGAATGGATGCTTTTCTTGTTTCACCTGATGTCTAGTACTGTTGTGTGTTTGGTACATTGATACATTCCTAATATTGGGAATCGGTGGTCAAGTAATTATCTGACAAATAATTTCATTTTAGGATTTAATTTTCATCTGTTGTATTTTTATTATTATCTGCTATATTGCTTTACAGATTTTAGAATACAATATAAATACAACTTGCACAGCTTAATATAAAATATGTTGGACAAACTGCGTACTCTCCATTTTCTTAAATATTTACTTTGTGAAAATGATTTGTATTTTGAAAGCACTATTTATAATAGCACAATAATATTTTTATCAATAAGATGCTTGCACACTTTGTGTCAAATACAAATAATACTTAAATCTCATCACTATGTACTGAATGAGTTGATTGTGTCGGTGCACACATAGTAGAATTCAATCTCAATTGATAATGACCTGATACGTGGAAAGACGTTTCTCTCGGAATCAATAATCTATAGTAGAAAGAAATACTGAATAAGTGATAATTTCTTTTCTTTCTATTCCTATCATGCTTAATATTAAGTAATTATTTACTATCAACAAAGAGAAGATGAGCTAAACATTTAGTATTTTTTTACTCGGTAAATTTGTGTGATTACAAACATGAAGTTACTGGTATTTGACATAAATTATGCAATTGTGTAAATTTTTTTACAATTGACTAGATGTAAGACTATGAAAATACATTTTTATTGAAATTGAAACACTTTGGATTTTGCATAGCACTGTTATTCATATTACCTAAAGCTATCCAGCTATTCATTCCAGGTAAAATTATTCAGATGTATAAATTTAATAATATAGGTATGTCACATTAAAAAAAAACACATTATGATGTTTTTGTGCACTCAAACCACATTAATAATAAAATTAATGCACTTATTAAAAAAAAAACAATATTCTGTTTGTGGAAAATAATTTATTATATGTATTGGAATGTTAGTGTGACATTTTATTGTATAAGAAACTGTAATAAGGACTACTAATATGTGTCTTCAATATTCATAATTCCTCCATTAAAATACTAGCTTAGAGTGTAGATAAATTGTTGTCCTTTATCAGTTAACATGAATTAATTTTTATTACCAGATATGCAGTAGAGAAGTAACAATATTGATTAAAAATTTCTTTGATTTTTATTACGCAGCGCTTATGCCGTAAAATTTTATTATATTTTTCAACAATTTGTAATTTTCGTATAGGTAGAAAAGGAGCTTATTTGAGTATTCAATTTTAACTTATAATTTTTCCTCATTCCGAATATAAGTTCTAGAGACATTTAATACAACTTGTGTATCGGATGGTTATTTATATTATTGTAATATACACAATCCTATAAGTTGCTCTCAGAAATATTTTTCATCTTAGTGAAATTAAAATGGGTAGTCCATATAACATTGTTTTTCTTTTAGGCTCAGCTCCACCCTCGAGATCTAATTCTAGAGCAGACATCCAGGCTGCGGCAGAGAACATTGGCTCTGCCGTGGTGATTGGAGGTAATGCCTGGTCCAGGCATAGAGCAGTCTCCGCACCTAATACACCAATGCCCAGTCCTCCCGTCACACCAAGACATTGGCCTAGAAGGTATTTCATTATTTTTACAATTTATTCAACAGCTGCTCATTTTTTCGTGTAAATACATCATTTGTACAGCAATAATATGCAAAAAGAGAAAAGAAGATTTTCTATGTGTGATTCACCACTTAAATTTTATTGACAACTCGCAATGTCTTTATTTTCTTGTGGAAAAATATAATAAAGTATTGGTTATGATTTTTGTATTTAATTGTTCCGTTATTTGAAGTAACACAGCGTACAAAAATGTATTGCAAATAATAAGCTTTATAAAATAATGTAATTGACTCCTAACCTAACTAAAACAAGGAGAAGAAGATGTATGTATGCTAGCTTAATTTTCACATATTTATTTAGCAACATAGCTACAATGAAAAGATTAATATAACTTACCACATTTAAAATTAAGCCCTTTCAAACTACATTGCTCATTCATCCATGGAAATCAAGCCTCATTGTCATGCTGACTAATAAATATAATACCAAACCAAAAGAGATGTAAAATAGTAATACATCGCTGTCTTATGGAATGAATGTGTTATATTAAAAAAGTCTATGCATTTGTTAAGTTTTTGCTTTCATGTACACAAAACACAACATAAGGGGTGACCATGGTTTAATCAGTAAATCTAAAAATGTCCCCGTAGTTCTCCTGAGTAGCTTGTCTGCTCGTTGATTGTTTTGTTATTCAACATAATAGTCGTATTATTAATTTTTGGATTCTAGTGTTGCATGGATCATCCCATCAGTGAAGTGGCATGATACACCTTCATGAAGCTTGCTTATTTTTTTTATTTCCTTATTATTTTTACAAATCATTCATTTCATTCAACACTCAGGTAAGCACTTTCACCTCAATAATATGTTTAACTTCATATGGAATGTTTATATTACATATGACATACTTATTTAATGACAAATCAGAATTTTTATTTTTTATAATATGGATTATAGTGGTTTTTTTGTTGTTGTTTTATTAGCTTTGAGACTTCATACTTAATTTTTTATCATTGTTTTAAAACGTTTTTCCACTACCTTAAATCATAATAGAGGGAGAGAAGAAATTTGACAATATAAAAAAAAAAAGATATTTCTGGATTTTGTTATAAACCCAAATACAACCTTATACACCTTTCACAGTAATCTTAAAGCTTGTGTCGTGAAAGGGGAGTTTGCTAGTACTTGGGATCGAACCACTGAGCCCTGTTCACGAGGCCGAGACTCTACCTCCAGGCTAGCGACGAACTCATATTGTCTATTGACTTCCAATATTTATTATAAGCCAATTTAAAACTAATTTATTAGTGATGGATTTTTTCCTACTTATTCTGATTAGATTTAGCACAATGTTATTGAACTGTGTGTATAAACTTTTCTAACGGAGACTATTTGATTAATGCTATTATGTTTAAATGGAAAATAAGCATTTAAAAAGATTACCATAGATCTAGGATTAAGTGATGTTTGTTTATATTTCAGAACAAGTGTTCAGCGCCGCACATAGCCTGCATCCCGGGGAGCTGAGTTCCCCGGACTGACACCAAACCACATCCTGATGCAACACTACTGTTGTAAACCATTCCAACTTCATGAAGATCAGATACTCATCATTAGTACATCATGAAGAGCTTACTGCTAATGTCACAACCAGTATTTATATGATGAAACAATTTGTATTTTGATCATTACCTATAAATCTTCTTTGGGTTTTGCAATATATTCCCTGGAAGTTGGTCTTCCGGAAGGTTATATACTAGATTGTTGAGATCTAATCTGATGTTCATATGGTACAAGAATGTGATGTTGTGCTCCTTGTATGAGATACTATGTATACCTAATGCCATTGGGTTGTTGTGAGTCATTGAAAATATAAATTTATAAAAGGTTGCATCTTTCGCTATAGGTAATATATTTCTATAATTAATATGTGATTACTTAAAGTACCTACCTACCTGCTAAAGATTGTAGAATCTAGTAACGTGAATGTAATATAACTACTAACTATATCATCATGGCATATCCCACAAATGAGGTAGCCAGTAAACTAACTGCGTGTAATAAACATGCAGATTGTCCTCTCCGTGCCAATAAAAATAAGACATCTAGGATGGGTAGCATACCTCATTGGGGAATTGTAGATGTTAATAGGCAACTTGAGGTTTTACAATCACCTACCTTTACAGGACACTCGAAAACTTGCAGAAAAGAGTAGGATACCTATTCTTTACTGGAGACTATGGGTTAAAAATGTAATATAATGTATTGTATAACTGATTCCACTTTCGTCCTTAATATTTACGAGTGTAATTGACTCACCGATAGCACAAGCAACTTGTAGACTAAACAGTTATTTATGTAGAACATTCCTATAACTACGATTTTTATGAATTACCTATTGTGTTATGTTAACTTGCCTGTGATCCTGTAGAAAAAAATTGCATATTATATACATATAGATATAGATGTAATTGTAAATCCAAGCTTAAAAAATATAAAATGAAAATGAAACAAAGTGGTTGATGCATCAGATACAAAAAGTGCTTTTGGCAATATTTAATAGATGTTGAAATATCTCAAAGATAAGCACAATTCTATATAAATAAAAATGAGTTGACCTTGTATATTCCCCCATAACTTAAGAACGGCTGAACCGAATTGGCTGTTTTTTTTTTGTTGTATTCGTAATTATCAGGAGACGGTTTGCATATAAGAAAATTTTTGGAAAATCCAACGGAAAAGTCGAAAACTTGGATTGTATTTTTGTATGAGAATGACGTTTGTATGACAGTTCCGCTGCCACATGTTGCCATAACAATTTTTTTTATGAAATTCACCCTGGCGACGCCGGGTAGGAACATCTAGTATGTAATAAAACCATATACATTCCTCTATATTGAATGGTATTTTCAGGTTTCATAATTCATATGAATACACCCATTCTCAATATTAGTCTGACAATAACTTTGTAAAACATGAACTGTGTAAACTTGACAAAGTCAGTATGAATAAATATAAAATGAGCAATGTGTTATTGTGCAGAAATTTCTAGTCTTTAAAAAAACATGTATTCCTTTGAAAAAGGTGAAATAAAAATTTGTGATACTTGGCTTGTCTTATATAGCTTTCTCTTAGCTTAAAAATGCTATATAGGTAAAATGAATGTGATAAATATACATATGTATGTATTTGGTAATCTATTTGCTCATTTAATATTATGTATATTTTTTTTTTTGGAAAGATATATCTGGGTTTTGTTATAAACCCAAATACAACCTTATACACCTTTCACAGTAAGCTAAAAGCTTGTGTCGTGAAAGGGGAGCTTGTCGGCACCTGGGATCGAACCACGGACCCCTTGTTCAAGAGGCCGAGACTCTACCTCCAAGCTACCGATGAACTCTAATATATACTTACATTGCTTATATTGTGTATTTACTTGAATCATAAGCTATATTTTACATGTGTGATTTTATATGGAAGTATTTTGAGACAGTATGTACGAGGTGTGTTCAGAAAAAAAAACGGGAAATAATAAATTTTGAATTAGAACACTTTTATCGCCCAAAACCAAAATCGTTGCTTATTGTAAAAATAACCGATGGTTCCTCACTTTCATATTAAATTAAAAAATATACGAATATCATTGCGAAAAAACTTATGATTAAATCTTAAGTTGCATGTATTTTTGATTGTATTATAGAAAGATATTAATTTTTCATCAATATATAACTATTAAATTTGAATTTTAAAAGTACTCTTCATTCTGCGCCCCATACTAATTTGACATTGTTCCTCAACACTTTGATAGCTTTTATAAGCAAAATGTAAAAATGCCATTATATTTCAACGAAAAAAAGTGTCTAGTTTAATAAAACTATAGTTAATTTCGTTATTTTTCTATTTATTACACTTTTTATTATCCCGTGGAGCACCCGGTAAAGAATTGGTCTCCCACTCTTCTGCGTAAGTTTTCGAGTGTCCTGTAAAAGGCAGGTGTTCGAAAAAATTAAGATATTATACATCTTAAATTCAGCGATGAGGTTTGCCACCCATCCTGAATGTCGTGATTTTATATTGGCACGAAGAGGACAGTTTGCATGTTTCTTACATGCAGCTGATCTGCTGGCTACCCCACTTGTGGGATATGCCGTGATGGTATAGTAGTAGTAGTAGTAGTAGTTTATTACCACCAAAATAAAAAAAAGCAAAAATATCTGCGTGTTCCTGCGTTATGCACAATTGTGCATAACGATATTTTATATAAAATTCTTTTTCTATTTTGCATAAAACGATATTTTTTTTTGTTTTAAGTATGCTGTCAACTTTTATTTCTTCATTTAAATACATATAAATATCATTCAAGTGGAAAAAAAGACCGCAAAAGCTTATTATATTAGAGGTAGTATAATTAAGACATTTCTTTTTGTATCAAAAAAGGTACATTTCTGGCAAGGAAAATGAGTATATCGCTAAAATAATATATTTAACACTAAGATAATACTCCCAACTTGTATTTAATTATAAAAAAACACTAAGAAATTGCGCGAAGTTTCAAGTAAAAAACAAATTCACATTATAAATCACGTGTTTTTTGTTATGCACATAAGGATTTTGTATGTAAAGGACAGTTCACATTGTGGACCGCGGAATTACAAGGGTGATAGATATAAATACATACCACATAATGCATGCGCATAAATTTTAAACACTTTTTATTTGAATAATAAGTTATTTTATTCATAATATATTATATTTTATTCATATTCCTATATAATATAATATTTTTTTGCCATAGCTGCAATACATCATATATGTAAACTTATCTATATAATAAGTATACTATGTGATATACCATTGTGCTCTGAACTAAAGTCTAGTTTGAGAGGTCTACAGGAGTCTGATATATAAAAATGTTAATAAACAATAAGGTGACACTGGCACTTGTCTTATTTTTATTCCCTAAATTTTAAATCCGAGCTATAAAAGTTCAATATCTTCAGTAATTTGCGCAAGGTTCCCATATGTACGGGGGCCCCGGCGGTTGTTCTATTTCTCTGTCGTAAAAACAGTTAATTTATTTCTGTGTTAATATAAATATTCTCATAGAATCATTTACTTCATCATTAATTTCTAACTACCTGTGCAGGTACATTGAAAACTCGAATCAAAATTTGGACGAGATGTGAAATTATCGCATTGCCGTGATGTCCATAATTTAGTCATTATTTTCCATATAGGTATACCCACCTATTTTGTTTTATGAGAATTTTTATGCCTGCGGAAGTCTTAGAAGGGTTTTATTTATTATTATTTGTTCACGGCTCGAGTCTTTTACATGTAGAAGATTTACATACATAATTTATGTAAGGTAAGTATATGTATAATGGATATATATGTATATGTATAACACAGCAAGTTATATTAAATGTCACCAAAAAAGTAAAAAAATAACAATGAAATTGTCTCAGCAATAATAATTATTGATATTAAGAAAAAACATACTGAGCATGTAAACTGCGCTTTATAAATCTTGTGCATAACGACGTGTCTGTGGTTTATAAGCAAAGATTTTGGTTTTAGGCGTTATCCATTTTTTTTAACAAACAAAAATTGCCAACCTGCTTAAAACACAATTAACTTTAATGGCTGCCACAGACAAAGTAACCAATGAATACACCTGAAAATTTAATCATACTTCAAGGACATGTATACCAACATAATAAAATTTTAAAAAATTACCATTGGACTCTCCAAACTCGCGAAATTTAAAATTTCCCGATTTTTTCTGAACACACCTCGTATTAACAAAAAATAGTATGTTGATTAAAATATTGGTATTGGAGCTGACTAGCGATCATGAATTTATTATTTCACCCTTTTAAGTGAATTGTGATATCACAACTAAGTACAAATGATTCAAAATTTCAAATAATTCTTACCAATCGTTTGGCCATTTTCATATTTGAAATATTGTAAGTTATACTTATCACAGTTCACTCAAAAAGATGAAACAAAAACTCAGTATCACTACTCTGTTGGATTATGTTCTATATAAGATATGTATTTATGCAAAACAATGTTTTCACTCTAATGTCCTTGTATTATAATATGTAGATCATCTATATATTTACAATTATATCTGAAATGAGAAAGGCTTATATACTTACATCTCTATTTAATACTAATTATTAAAATTTATTATGTCTCAATTAGTATATTTCTAAGCATAGAAGATGTATTTCTAGTGGAATCTCATTAGCTTTACTCTAGACCAGTGGCTTCCAACCTTTTCATCAGGTCAGGTCAGGTCAACGTTTAATAATTTTACTGCACCGCTGTTGAGGGGGAGATGTTGATTGTTTGGGTGAGGTGAGGACTTTTTTCATTCAGGTTTGATGATTTCAAAAAGGTATAGGAATTTGTTTTTTAACAGATTTATAAAATATTTATGTATTATATGATGATGATTGTCTTTGGAATGGTTATTAATTTGAAATTGTTTATCTCCGTTGAAATATAATTATAGAGAATATAATATCCTTGAAATGAATAGTACAATAAAAGTATAAAGTAGAGAAAAAATATATAAATAGTTAATAATCTACAAAAAATATTCATATATAAAGATCACTATGTTGGCATAATACTACTCAAAATGCATGAGGTGTATTTCTTTTTTGTTGAGGTATTGTAATAAAATTCAGGTTCTAAGGTAACTCACACAATTTTCTTTTAACAGCACAATTATTGACAAATTCCATAGTACAGAGTTTGCAAGTTAAAAACAACTTGAAGCAAGTACCTTCAGGAGCCTGAGTTGGATTGTTTGTACCGCCAACGCTACATTATCTCCATGGTAACAACAGAAATAGCTAATGTTACATGTCAATGTTTTCAGAGACAAAAATATGTTTCAACAAATTTTGTTTCAAATGAAATTCAAAAGTAGATTATGCAAGAAAAGTAGATTATAAAATTTACAAATTTATCAAACTGAATATAAAATATACCTATTTATTTATTGAAAAGGAAGAGGGAAAGATGGGCACAATAAAAATGTAGATGATTTTATAAAATAATTTTATTTATTTAGAACCTACATTTTTAAAGAAATATAATATGAAAAAAATTAAGAGTACCTATGTAATATTTCTCAAATTTGAAAAGTGAATTTAGATGTATCAGATGAATGTTCAACAATTGTTAAATATTCAATATTAGATTTTGCGAGACAAAAATGTGACAGTTGTAGAAATGGTCTTGTTGTTGTTTATATGAAAAAAGTATTTCATTTGTACCATAGACATTTAGAATGGGAACAACTCTTTAACACTCTAAACCAGATAGGAATGAGTTATAAAGACAGAAGAGCAATCTGGAGCCTATACAAGAACGAAATGGCTGTAATTAAAAGCGGAGAGAGCTGCGCAGAAGCGAGGGTAGAACAAGGTGTAAGACAGGGATGATCAATGTCGCCAGCACTCTTTAACTGCTATATACAGCGAGTTATTGATGAACTGAGAGAAGAAATGAAGAACTGGACAGGAGTAAAAATAAATGGGAAAAAGGTTGACATGATTCGATATGCCGACGATATAGCACTGCTCGCAGACTCCGAGATGGAGCTGAACGAAGCCTTAGGATAAATGGAAAGTATACTTACTGCTGTCAAAGTACAACATGAAAATAAATAAAGACAGAACAAAATGTATGGTCGTTGGAAGGGATGAAGCGACTGTAAACATTGCCATAAATGGAGTGAGCATCAAACAAGTAAAAGAGTTCGTGTACTTGGGCAGCAGAATAAACCAGGACGGACGCTCCAAATCAGAAATTGTGAGCAGAATAAACCAGGAAAGAATTGCCTTTAAAAAAAATCTAAAATATTGGAATCCCCTAATATTGATTTAAGCGTGAGGAAGAATCTTACTAAAGCCTTTGTTTGGAGCATTTTGCTATATGGTTGCGAGACATGGACCATCAGCAAGAGTGAAAGCGGATGGTTAGCGGCATTTGAAATGTGGTGCTATAGACGCATGCTGAAGATTCATTGGTCGGAACACGTCGAAAACGAAGAAGTGTTAACCAGGGTTGGCGAAAATAGGCAACTCCTCAAAAGAATCTGCCAACAACAAGCTAACTGGATTGGCCACAACATCAGGCACCCAGGACTGCTCATCGCAATCGCAGAGGGTAGGACCGAAGGCAAAAATGGCAGAGGCCGACCGAGAGACACCTATATGGACCAACTGAAGAGGGGCATGAGCTGTGGCTCATACATGGAGCTGAAGAGACTGGCTGAGAATAGGGAAGAGTGGAGAAGAAAGTCCAAACTCATTGCAGACCAATCCAATGGATTGTAACTCATTATATATACCATAGACATACCTATATAGCTAAACGGATAAATAGGAGTCCTTGGACTCCTACAATATCCAAGAAATAAAGTTATATATAGCTATAGACTATTCACAAAATTTTCAGTATAGATAAATTACAGCCAAAGTGGAAAAAAGATGAAATGTTCAATGTGTGTTTATGTCATCCTTTAAGATATTTTACCAATTTCTGTATGATGATGAGAGTATATTTACTCAATTATTAATTCTCATGATATTTCTGTGAAAAAGTATATTTCCCCCGCATGCATTTTCGTTTGTGATACATTTACTTAATTAACATCAGCTGTAATACTGCTTTCATTCATTACAATCAGTGGTTTTTTGTTTAATTGTACCAGAGGCTGTATATAAGTAAAATAATTGTGGACATTATTTTGGACATACATAATAGGGAACATTCACAAAAAAAAATTTTCAACCCAAAAAATAGTACAGAAAATTAGAAAAATTATGGTACTTTTTATATTTTTAAATGTGCATTTTTAAGGTTTTTATCACCATTTAAAAAAGCAATTTTCACACTTCGCCGCAAAAAGGTCCACTCGTGGCGGAGCAGTGTTTGACAATATCAGGCGCTACAAACAGTACTAAGAGTGAAATGTGTGGCAATACAAAATAGCGCCTAGCGACGTCACACCGGACTAATTCAATAACAGAAAATATGGATTTTTAAAATGAAAATAATGAATGAAAAGTTTTATTTTATGGTTTCTTATTAGGATATTCGTGATCAGCGTATATTTATTAATATGAATTGATAACATTTATTCATATTCCTCACACATGCATGTTCCCTATTGTGGACAGTCCTATACTACTCATCTATGAGTTTATTAGTCCTATAATAAAATGATAAAAAATTAAGGAACAAAAGTATAAAAGTATCACAGAACATGAATATGTGAAATATTTTGATCTTGGTTAATCAGGAGATTATTTGTTACTTTCAGTAGATCAATTCCAGTCAAAAAAGTTCTTGAATGCTGTTCTCATACACACATAAATACTATTTAATATATAATTTTATAAAATATGTGTGTCTCATACCATTGTTCATTTATAATAGAAGTGTAGGTATACTTTCACAAATTTTATTTTATATTCTTCTTCATGTTGTGTCTCGAGTAGATAAAAAATACATCATTCGCATAAGTAAAACATCCTACTTACTTGTAAATGTTTTTTCATAATCTTTTTTGTATTCTCACTTAAGTGAAGCTGGTTTGCATTACATAATATTATCTGTGTTTTATCTGTAATTATTTTTTTTTAAATAAAAATAAATTACTCTTAAATTAAAATTCTCTCAAATTCTATAGAAATTGTTGCAGTCTGCAATATTTACTATGAGTTAACGTTATACATCTTAAAAATTAAAATATATCTGGTGTTTATTATTTGTTTCTTGATAACCTACTTGGCTGTTAACACTTAAGATATAATGGAATAACCGAAGGTTTTACTTAAATTGTATTTCTTTAAATTTGAAACGATGATAGAATTTAAGTGATACAATTATTATTGTTAACGATTATGTTAAATGAAGTTTGAATGGATTGTGATAACCAGCAAATTATTTTGTAGATATTGGATTTTTTGTTATTTAGTTTTAGACAATATTATGTTTGGCACACACCAAATAAATTTATTTATAACAATTAATTTTTCATTTTTTATCCAAACTACCTAAAGCTCCTACCACACGCACAAGCATCACCACAGTTCTGGTTGCTCAAGCTTCTTGCAAGAAAACACGGAACACGGACGTGGCTACCACACGATGCAGTTAAGTAAGCGCAAGTCTTATTCTACCCGCAAATGTGAAGCGAGACCTATGGTCATTCTGCTTCAAACTGTTAGCGTCGAAACAATTTTTGTCGAAACTATAAAAGAAAGTGCGGCATGAACACTGAACACCCAATCACACACGCAGGTAAGTATGTGCATGCCTGGTTTGCGCAGGCAAAATTTCAAGCAAGTCGAAAAAATCTGCAAGCTGTGCTGTAGGGTTTGCGCGGGATACAGTTTTACCAATTACACGCACGGTGTTCCTTGTACAAGTGGGCCTGTGCATGCACATTAGTGTTGATGCAAATGATTTTTTGGCTAGCAAAAATTGCGTAATGTCTTAAGGTTCCTGCAAAATGACAAAAGCTTTTTTGTTGGCTAAAAATCCTTATTTTTATTTTGTCGGTTGACATATTTTTCAAAATTCTTTGCCAGAAAATCTATACTTTATATACATGTACACGTAGCATTTACTGTTTACAATAATACTAATACAGGATATGCATAAAAGGTATGAAAAGTATAGAATTTTTTATCTTTATTGCACAAAATAATCAACCACAAAAACATGACAAAATTTTTACTGAACAAATAAATTTGTGCAATGGGCGAGTTTATCGAAGAAGCGCAATATCTTCCAACTAACCCATAAGAAATAAAAAATATGCCTGCAATCAACAAAATAAAGATCTTGTAGTTGACAAAACTGCTTTATTTGAAAAAGCTGAAAAATTACTCAGTTTAATTAATCATTCATTCAAAAGCAGTAATTTATTAATTTATGTTTCTTATATATTTCCGAGTCCACGAAATAAAACAATTCATCACATTTTTTCAAAGTTTTATTACAAAAATTAATAGCATGGTATATCTTCTTCAACTCAGTGTAGGTATTTCCTTTTTATTTATTAAGTATTCCAATACTTCATAATATTAATTAGATATATATTAAATATATAATTATAATAAAAACAACAATAATTTATATAATTAAATATACACAGTAATAATATATGTCATTAATCTATTAGTCATTTTTCCAACTACGAAAATAAAAGATTCTACCACAAAATCAACAACGAACAACAAAAACTAACACAAATATACAAGGGTTAAACACAAATTGTAATTTCAATTAATTAAATTTATTATAATAATCGTATTTAGATAAAATAAAACACATAATCACAATATGAAAATAAAACTATAAACCATTGACAAGTGAGTATTGAATTTCAAATTAATTCATTCGACTATATTAAACATATTGACAAGAAATTCAGTGGTGTAAACCGGTACATCTTGATTAAAATATAAATAAATATAGAACACCAAGGGATAGACAAAACACAAGGAATTACATTGTTCATTAGGTTTTGAAATAGAGAATTAAACAAATAAAATAAGTACAAGGCAAGAAATAAAACTAATTAGCTTATAATAATATAATCTATTCATTACAGGCAGATAATATTATCTATACTCCCTCTATCAGATTATTCATTTTTAGGATCAATCTTTTATCAACAATTTCTATTTCATTTACATACTTGTAATATCAAGTATTCTTATCTCTATTCTATTGTGTTTAAAAAGTTATAGATATATAATCATATTAACCTTAATACAATTTAGTAGAGATTAGCTAGTAAATTGACATTGCACACAGTGCTGGTATGGACATGGAATGAACTGCAATGTTGTTTTACAAGTACTCGGAATGTGCAACAGTGCATTGGTTATAATATTATTAATATTAACGACATTACCTACAATATAAGGTACACATATCTATAAATATTCTTCACATTAATACCATTATTATAATTAGTTAGTTATATCAATATTTATTTTATATTATAGAAATCATTCACCACACACCAAACACAATTTAATAATATAATCATTTAAAAATAAATTTGGATGGATGACATTCCATGTAATATCCCCATTTCACATGTTATTGTTTTTATGTAATAAAAAACACCATGTGTTACTGTATATCATTCAATTTATAAAAGTGAAATCAGGAGTCTGATGTAGTCATATCATGGATAGATGAATGAGCAGTCTAGTTGGTATTAATTGAAAAGAAAATGTTACTGATTCAAATCCAACCGAGGTAGCTTTGATAAAGATGAATCATTCCAAATATTCAAATGTAAATATAAATGAATTAGTAATTGAAATATACTTGGATATTTATGGCAATGTCAGATTGCTATTATTCCGTGGTGCATCCGGTAAAGAATTGGTCTCCCACTCTTCTCCATAAGTTTTTGAGTGTCCTGTAAAAGGCAGGTGTTTGAAAAATTTAAGACATTTTACATCTTAAATTCAGCAATGAGGTTTGCCACCCATTCTGAATGTCTTGATTGTATAAGTGTACAGAGAGGACAGCTTGCGTGTATATTACATGAAGCTGGTCTGCTGGCTACCCCACTTGTGGGAAATGCCGTGATGGTAAAGTAAAGTAAATAAGTTGTAAGGAAAGTAAGTAAGTTTGAGTTCGTCGGTAGCCTGGGGGTAGAGTCTAAAACTCCCCTTTCACGGCACAAGCTTTTAGCTTATAGTGTGAAAGGTGTATAAGGTTGTATTTGGGTTTATAACAAAACCCAGATATATCTTTTTTTTTTTTTAAAAGTATTAACTATGGTGAAATGAATTATATCACAAGTTTTATAAAAAGAGAATGAAAAATAAAAGTCAACTCAGTAGAAAAAAATAGCCTTAGAATGTAGAGAGAATACTTAAGTATTCTTAAGAATTACAATATTTTTATATACAATTTTTTATTAATTTAATTAATTAACATGGACAGTGTGAGAATGTTGTGAAGGAATAAAGAGCATCTCTCTGTAAATTCAATCCAGCATAATTAGTTGTTACACGTGATGAAATATTTATAACTTCAGCATTTCCTCATTCAGTGTAGAATTATTTATAAGATTCATTCACTCATTGATTAGTTTTCAAGAATTATATTAACAAAAAGAAACATTGTTTTTCAACATTGGTAGCAACAACAAGGAGTCCATGGTTCGATACCAGGTGCCGGCAGACTCCCCTTTCACGACACAAGCTTTTAGTAGCTTACTGTGAAAGGTGTATAAGGCTGTGTTTGGGTTTCTAACAAAACCCAGATGTATCTTTTTTTAAAAAATAAACTTTTATTTAAACTAAAATTTATGTTCTTATCATTTATCTTCTTTGAATAACATTCATTAAAACAAAAAATATTGAGAATGTCCTAAGAAAACAAGAGATAAGAGAAAAGTTTTTGATTACATTTATAAGCAGAAATAAAACCTGTGTTTTGGTTTATGTTTAATTAGCTGTTGGACATTTTATTAGATTAGATTAATTTAGAATGTTATGAATGTATTAAAACCATAATGGCGTGAGCCTTTTACATGTCAAACAAAAGAGTATGATGGACAACAACAATAAAAACAATCATACACCATCACATACATTGCAAATTCATAAGTCAAGAATGTAAAACAATATAATAATAATTAGTGAAAAAAATCTGTACAATGAGTCAATTAAAGCATATAAAAATAAATTAGTAATTACATATAACTTTAGCATGTCAAAGAAATAAATTAAACAGGGTGAGATACAATTCAAAAAATGAGTCCATCTAGAATATGTTGCAAGATATAAATATTAAGGATAATAAGGATATTATAAAATGTCATTTGATTAAAATAAATGATATCAAGAAGAGACAAAAGTAAGATGGAAAGAAGAATTTTAGGACAAAGTTTTTTTTTATAGTTTTCAAAAGCAGCTGTCATAGTATTTACAGGCCTTCTTTTATCAGTTGATGATCCACTACATTTAAATATATTGAATTATTAAATAGACAATATATGCATATTTTATATATGTACATAATAACATACATATGTATATTTGTCAATACAGAAATGGATAATTTTTTGAAATTTTTTTTCAACCGTATTGTAATTTTACACAAATTTAGTTGATTAATTAAGGTGCAATAATTTAGGTAAGATATATCAATATTTTTGAAGAAAATTTTACGTAATACAATTTATATAAACAACATTGGGGGTTATTCTGAAAATACGACTGTATCGAATCGCATCGATTGATTCGATACTATCGGTTGCCATGCGACACCAATTCGACAATACAACAACAACGTAATAGTTCAGAATAAGGTCAAGTTTAAATAGTTGTATGGAACGCAATACTATCGTTTGCAAGCAACTGGTCGAATTTTCAGAATAACCCCCATTGTGTTGGGAGGCAGTGATGCATAGCTGATGTTTAAACCATGAGAAGTTATGATATATATTTTCAACTTTACTTATTACTCAATACAATCTTATATGCCTGATGTGCAAGAGACAGTTGACTTGTTGCACATAAGGCACACAAACAAGAAGACATACGACACATTATTATAGAATATTAATATTAAGACGCTTTACCATTACCATACCATGTTTTGTATAAGCAGAATATTCAATACCTTAACTAGTACATTTATATTAGTAGATATTCTGTTATAATTATTTTTTTCCAATTTTCACTATCCAACAAGGTATTTTGCCGTCAAATTGTAGAAATTATAAAAATATCTTTGCTAAATGAATCTATATAAAAGTACGATTCCATGTCATGCCTTAAAAAAAGGACAGCAACAGTGGAGAGCGCTTAATTACGTCACGACGCCTGACTGCGACAATATATACTATGTATTTGTATGGAACTGTTTTTGAGTGATGCATCATATAACATGAAGTTGTGCAATATTTCTCTGTAAGTTTGTTTGACAATGGTCTCATACCATTTCTTAGTGCCTAGTATTGCAGCCAACCATAGTAAGGTTATTGAATTTTGTCTTGTAGATGTTGATGTCGCCACAAACTGTAGAAATGTACTTTTAGAAATTACACTAATCTCCTGCGATACTAAATGTTAGGTTTATAAATAACATAAATTCATAACATGGCCATGTAAATATAATAAAATCTAAAATATATAAAAGCATGTGTGTCATCTAATGCAAATTGCACAATTATAATCACCAATATGATAATATTTTTATTCTTTACATTGCACATAATACTTAGAACTAATGATAATAATAACGTAAAAATACTTTATCTGTTTTTTGTACTAATCATAAAATGACTATTGTTTTGAACAATGAAGATCTTCTGTTCTTCAAATACCATAAAAAATTATAATCTATGTACGTGTAAAAGTAAATTTAAATGTTCAACTAATATTACAAAAAGAAAAGAGTTAAATAAAAAATACATTATATTATCAGTGTCTTATAAGGAACATGAATGAATTTTATGAAATAATTTTACTATTTAAATAACAGAGTGAATTTCCATGGCTCAATGTATGAGAACATAATCCTACTAATTACTTAGTATTTGATATCAGCGATCGGCAAAGTGGTGCAAATGAATGTTGTTTTGCTACGCTACCTGATGCTATGCGAGCCACAGAAATGCACTGTAAGAATATTAATTGCAAAAGGCAAATATATATTGCCAGTTCAACTACAGTTCTTTATTTCTTGACAAATCAATTTCCTTCAAATGGTTTATTTGCCCTTCTTATAAAATATCAACAATATATTCATGTTTAAAGTCTTTTATGCAGAATCAATAGATGGCACTGGTATCTTTGTCTCTTTTAAACTACAGATAATACAGCTAAGCAAAATATTACTTCCAATTTAAATTCGGGACTGTACCTCATTTTGGTTTAATTATATTAACAACAACTACCCTTACACGACTTTAAAAAGCAAAATATTTACCAATTCAAATATTTTTTTAAAGTTAACAGAAATTTACACAAGAATAATTTGTTCAAAATGACCAATTTTTCATTCCATTTTCAAAAATTGGTCCATGTAAATACATACTGAGCAAATTGTTTTTAGAAAACTTGGCATCTTTAATTTTTTTGCTTAGAATTAAGCTGAATAAAATCATTGAAACAAAATACTAATAAAAATTGTATGTTTTTTATCGTTAGAAAGGTTTGATGGCTTATTTTATTAGGTGGTTCACATATCAAAAGCATTAATTGAGAACAATCGTTCAGATTATAATTAAACTATTTTTCTTATAAATATACTATTTTATTGAGGAAAACACTAAGTATATCACATGACAAACCTCTGTAAATAGAAATCAGGATTAAATAAACAACTAAGTAATATTAATTGTGTTTCAGTTTATGTATAAATAAATACTTTATCCAAATGAAAATTTGGGGATCAAATATGCAATACTCAATGTAAAATTTACATGTTTGTAAACACTATTTTGAATTTTATAGTAGAGTGAATAATTATATGAGAAAAAAGATAATTTGTTTAGAGTTACTATAGAATATACCTAACAAACAACCAGTTTCATGAATATGGTTTGAAGTTGTAACATACACTTTTATAGGAACCGACTTGGACAGCACTGAAACCCAAAAAAATAATGAAAATAAAAACTTCACTAAAACAGTCATTACCAATAACAATCTTCCTAATTTGTATCCATTACTACAGCAATTTCTTATCACAAATTTCAAATACCTACTCCACGCCTTAAACCAACATGACTCCACATACCCCTACAACTTCACTGTAAATATTAACAATTTTTCATTTATTTTATTCAATTCAGTATAGATCAGCACATGATGATGCAAACTCGGAGTCCATGAAACCTGTTATGCATTAGTTACACTCTATAGTAGCACTAAACAATTATAAATATTATTAATTTCATTACATAATTTAAAATGGAGTGTGACAAAGCTAATGCGGATGTAAATCAATGTAAATGAATAATATTTATTCATTTTATTATACAATTTAAAATGAAATGTTACAAAGTTAATGCCGAGACAATCGACGGAACTACTAAATATTCGTTAAATCTTTAAAATAGAATAATTATTTTCTAAAATTTTTGTCTTTGCATCCGAATAGCTAATGCTTTGCAGACTTTAAAAATGTCATTTGAAATATAATTGCAGAAACAAATTCCAATAACAATGTTTTTGTATATGCAGTTCATAAATCTTAAATTTCATCAGCAAAACATCATAAATTTATAACAATATTCCTTTAGAAATCAGCAGAATCCACATAAACGTTCACATTCATAACATAAAAGCTTATGATAAAAAATAATGGAACATGGGAAAACATCTCAAACTGCCTTTGAAAAAGAATCCACAAATTTGTTTCTCTTTACCTACATAAAATGAGTAGAAACTATCAAAATAAATAGCTGTTTTAGATTTCATTGAAAAACAATAATCCATTTTATTTTTGTTTTATGTGAATTGCATTGCCCTTTATATCCTGCAGTAATTTATTTATTGGTATTCATCATCAGAGCTCAGCAGCATTGTCTTCTCGTGGTAATTGGTTGAAATGGTTGCAACTCTCTGCTGGGCCGGCCTGGGTGCATGTGTGGAGCCTTCCTCCCCCTTTCCTAACTTGCTGTTTCCTGTTTCCAACACAACTGAATGAATCAATTACATTAATAAAAATTCTATAAATTTTCACTAATTCTAAAATGAAACATATTTCTCTATAAACGACAAATCTAATCTTATAATAAATCGTAAATAGTGTTAAACTATGGAACCTAGGAAAGGAAGTCAACTAAGATATTGATGAATGGAATTTTTTGTAAGGGGATATTTGCATTTATTTCATATCAACATTTTATTTACTACAAATATTTGGAGTCATGAGCATTGCAAATACCACTAATATTTTCCTAGTCCAACCAGTATTTCGAAAGGATCTCAGTGAATAATGTTTGGAAACAACCATAACGTTACCGCCAAATCAATAAATAAAACATATTTTTTTTATTAATCAAATGTTTTTGTGTTAACACTTTGGAAATTCATTATAATTAAAATGAATTTAAAAACACTGTATAATTTCCAAATTAAATTTATTCACCTCAAACGTTTTCGCCAAGGCTTCTACTTGTCTCCTGATGATGCCAAGTAGAAGCCTTGGCGAAAACGTTTGAGGTGAATAAATTTAATTTGGAAATTATACAGTGTTTTTAAAAACATATTTTTTTGTTTGCAAATGAGAGGTAAGATAGTTTATTTGATTGATATGTTTACGGTCAAAGTAACACCACCAGTAAAATATTGAAAAAAAGCATATTGTTTTAAAAAATACTACAACATAATCAGTCACATCTTCATGCAGTTAAAACCATTGCACTAGATGATACATACTTACTAAATGCTTCATATTTTCAAAACATTAGCCAAAATATATATAAAACTATAGTGGATATCATACTGTGAAGTTGTATTTCGTTTACTCCTTCATTTGCGGAAACAATTATTCAAGACACATAAGGTCAAATGATTTTGCAGACATTTCCTTAACACTGATATTTTACACAGCAAAATTCAGTATAGATTAGATGTATCTTCAGTCATTAGACGTTTTACTGAAGCCGCAAAGAAACATGTTGATATAATGGAGTTTTATAAAATCAACGTCGACTCAATCAATAAGAAACATGTTAATAGAGAATTCAGGAAAATAGCACAGAGATATCATTAGACCCATTTTCTTCCAAGTACTATCATGCTATAGATCAGTGTTTCTCAACCTTCTTCTCGTCGCGAACCAAAAGTAATATCCAACAGTATTTGGCGAACCCCCTATGGTAATGATAGGCAAAAAAACAATAAAAATTTCTTTATATGCTGCATAAGATAAAGGCAGTATGCATACGTTCGAAACAACAGCGTGCAATCTGCATTGCATTTGGTGTGCTTTTTTTATTGTGTTTTTGTTTTTTTTTCCTTTTATTTTTCTTGGGCCATTTAAAATCCCGCCATTACGCTATTGTTTTCGCGAACCCCCTTTGTAGACATAGCGAACCCCCAGGGGGGGGGGGTTCGCGAACCACCGGTTGGGAAACACTGCTATAGATCATGCTTGTCTAAAGTGCGGCCCAAAACACTTTGAGATGCGGCCCAAACGCAAATTAAGAAAATATTTAAATTTGCTTATTTCTACTAAAAATATTAATGTTTGCAATATTTTTCATTTTTGCAACATTTTTCATTTTTGCAACATACAAGTAATCCATCCATCCTTCCATCACATTAATTTTACATAGGTATATATGTATAATATATACATTTTTATACATATGTTCATTTATAATTTTATACGTATATATCTAATTCAAATAAAATAAATATAATAAAAAGACGTTATTTTATTTTAATAGAACCACATATAGGTATATAGTTAATTTTATTTCCATTTGTTTATTTATGTGCAGCCCAGCATATAATTATATTTTTTTTGCAATGTGGCCCTCGTATGGTCAAAGTTTAGACATCCATGCTATAGATTGAGCTTAGAATTGCAAATCATTGAAATTAAGCTTCGTATTGTAGAAGTTTAATTTTGTATTGAAAATACCATTTAAATTATTTGGCTTACAGAATATATGTGTAGATGTATGCAGATTTTCAAATGAGATGAGGAAAACTTCTTAAAATCATATTGTTTGTTTTATTGTTCAATAAAGTGAGCTGTTAAACAATGGAAGCAAAATAAAAAAAAGGCTAAGACGAGAAGAAAATAAAAAAACAGATAAGTTTAAAATACATTTAATAATACAATACGTTAAACATACACAGTGGCACTGGCTAAATAGATACAAACAATCTCTTTAATATTTTAGTCATTGCATTCTATTGTATGTACTACTATCAGAAGAAATGATCATGCAATATTGTGTTGTGTTGAATACGTCAACATCAACAGTAAATTCTTAAAATCCAGATTCAAATAATTTGTTAGAAACATTTGTTATTATAGGACGGTGTCATCATCAGAAATTTAAATTGTATGTGGTGCAAAAACTACAAACTAATAATAATAATTTTTAATTATATATTTGCTTATAATTGAAGTGTTACCATGTAAATCAAGTGAGGTATATTATTTTGTTAAAATTATATAAATGGAATGTTGACAAAATACCACCAAAAACAATCTGTATAACCATCTTTATTTTATTTAATAATACAAACAGTTCCATAAACCAGCAACTCAAAAATTTCAGATGGGTCTTCAGCTCACCATTTTTATAAAAATTGATATATACAAGATGCCGTCACCTCAAAACTTTAATATGTTTAATATTCTACGCACATATTTTTAATGTGGTTTTGATTGATTTGGTGCTTAAAAACTTTTGACACATTGTATCTCAGAATTTCATATTTTTAGATGTTGGTTTATGGGAACTTATCTATCAATATAAAGAGAACTTCTGTAAATGTGAGTGAAATATAAAAACATTATCAGATGTAGTAAAAGTTATATTTGTTCAAACAAAGATGGAAATCCTAGTTGAATAATATTATGCAGTATGTATTAAATATTGTAGTTTTATTACCTCGCATATTTATTCATTAAATAGCATCTCTAATTACAAAGCATTATCATATTTTAATATATCAATAATTTTTATTCACCTAAATAATATATTTATAATAATAATAGTAGATAATTAAGTACAACTAAAAATGCACATTCCAAAATCTGATATACGATAGACACAAAACATAGTTAACATTAGAATTTTATAATTTAATAGTCAGAACAAAAAAATAACATATTATAAATCACTGAACTTTGAAATTATGAATTGTCTAAAATTTTTCAGAATGTAAATAAATGAATTAAATCAGGAACAAAAATCTTGTTCATCCCTGTGTTCTGTTATTTAATCTACAATATTGAAAGTGCTAGAAGATTATGAAAATATTTTATTTAGAAAATCATTGTTTTACAATAAAGGAAAACAATTCTTCAACAAGGACACCGATTTCCTAAACACACAAAATTACTTCACATAAACTATGTTAACACATCATAGAACATTAATGTTTCAAAATAAACTAGATGTAGTAACTAGAGCAGTGTCAAGTATTTAGTTAGTTTAATTATATAAAACTCAAGGAATTATTGTATACCTGATCACTCGTAAACGAGTGGATGGCCTTTGAAAATAGAATAGAAATTGTATACTTACTAAATTTGTTATATCAAATGGAGAAAGAAAGAAGACGAGAAAAATTTGCTAAATCACTCTTGACCTCTTAACTTCTCACTTGTAACTTTTCATAAAAAAATTAAGAAAAACCCAGTCTACCGTTATATGCACGATAAAGTAACAATACTTTCTGTTACTTAATAGAAATGTTATAAGCAAGGAATACTTGCAGTCATTAGTACATTCATCACTGCAAACACAGTGACACAAATAAGAAAAAAAAAACAATGAGTCGGTATTTCTACAACATTTATGGTCAAAAATGTATGAATAAGTGATAAATTATAGAATCACATCTAGATACATAACTGAGGTTATATTATAAGAGATAAACTAACAAATAAATTAGGAATTATAATGTACAGGATAAAAACTATTTAAGTAAAAAATACTAAATTTCTTTAAAGCAAATCATAATAAATATAAAACAAACAAAAAAATTACATCTTAATCATGCCTTCTCAACTTCCCATGCATTATTTCTTACAATAAAAATTGATTTAATTTAACATATTTTGGATGTTTTTTGTTGATTGAATGACCTCAAAGGTCAAAGGCACAATCTTACATTCATTATTGTTAAATAACATTTTTATTGACTTTACATAGTTAACAAAACAATGCAATATAATATTAAGATGATATGCACAGGCAAGAACATGACTATGCAGCGAGAATCCTACTATCTTTTTTTTCATTATTTTTCTGACAGGGTTGTAAAAGAACAAAACAGGGAAGTTCAAAAAGCAAATTATTTTTATTCTCATTAAAAACAATAAAAAAATCAACTTATGATTGAAAATAAATATTAATAAAAAATTATCACATAGTAAGCTGGCATAGCCAGATCGTAGAAAAATTAATGATAATATGAGTGGCTCAGAGCCAATGGTGCCTATCCAACAGTCGTAAAAATTTGTAGTTGGGCATATATTTGTTCAGTTATCTGTATTATTTACTTATGTCAGCAGTGATTTAATCAAATTATATTGTAAGCATTAATGACAATACGCATCTCTGAAATAAGTAAATAACAGTGATAAATCAAGAAATATATGCCCAATTACAAATTTTTGTGACTGTTGGATAGGCACCATTGGCTCTGAGCCACTCATAATAGGTTTATCAATAAAGGCACTAAGCAATCATACAAGAAATATATAATACAATGTCATAAAAAATTAACATGCTGTAAACCAATAAATGTGTGGTATTTGAGTAGAACTAAAATCGGGCGATAATGTCAAAAATTACTAAATTATAAAATGTTCATAAAACGTAAAATTTGTAATCTCTTTTTGAATGACGCATTTAAATAATTTTGTACTATGTTTACTCGTAATAAATTAAATGAAGAACTTTCTTTGTGGTTTTGTACAATTTTGTTTGATTTTAACTATGTAATTATCATTTCGGTACTTAGCAATAGTCCAAAAACACTCAGTGTATGGTTAAAACAAAATAGCCTCATATTTATGTAAGAAATAATATAATACAATTATCATCTCATGCAACACAAATATTATGCAAAATGATAAAAAAGTAAATATACAAAATCATGCTTAGTATATCATATACATCAATAAAATAAATCACAACAAATTAATTTTATCTTGTTGATTAGAAATTTTGTAAGTTGCAGGGAAACATTTTCAAGAGGTAATAATGGTTTACAAAATATAACTGACAACTCCAACTCTCTAATAACATTTATGAGAAATATCAGAATATCTCCGTTCCACAAAAGAATGCCGGAACAGTGCAATAAATTATGTCCATTCTTTTAATACTCAGTGCAAAAGCACATAAATCTCAAGTCACAAAACTGTGATTTGAAGCGATGACAGAGTGAATTTATCAGATAAAATGATACAATATTAATTAGTCTATGCAGTTGTATCTCAATGTATGGTGCTTGTTACAATATATATTGTTATTATAATATAGTAACATATATTACTTTGTTTGTAATTTAATTATATAACTTTACAATGTATGAGAAAGGCAAGCGGAGCATTCCATCACAGGATTAAATCTTTTCATACGGCAGATTAGTGGTCACTTCTGGAATCAATACATAAAAATAATACTGACAACTTAAAGTATAATAATTTAAAAGGCAAAATATGAAAAGGGATTCTCAATAAAATCAAAAATATATTATTGTATCCATTCACAACATATTAGAGGAATATTGCAAGAGGTTACGATCGCACTTTTGCTGCACAAAGCTATTGGTTAGAAACAACATTTATATGACATGCACATATTACATTATATACAACACAGGCTTGGGATTTGTAAAGGAATATTGTAGGATATGTGGAGAACTTCAAAATCAACATCAGGTAAAAATATTGTTAAATAATTCAGCGACTTACGTGTGAAAAAATCTGCAACAATTTATTCCTCAAACACATTCCAATGATGTTGGATTTTACCAGCACAGATTGATTTAAGACCATCAATCCGTTACGTAATATTCCTTTCAAAATTTTGCAATATCTATTGATTTGATTTTTTTACTCATGGTTCAACTATAAATCCATTTGAGAATGTGTATCTTCATGATGTTGGGCATATAATCTTTATGCACTGTATTGTGAACAGATAAAGGGTGCATGTGAATGGAAAAAGGAATAATTTTGCAATATATAAAGACAGGATATGGGGATAAGTGGAGACATGCAATAAAACAATTGTACATGAGAAGCCAGGATGTTAAATTTATTTAAAAATTATATTTGGCAAATTCTATTTGAAAAATAACAAATACACATAAGACTTTATAGGGCTTTATCCAACATCACAGAATCAACAAACATTCATAAAAAAAACCAAAAGCATTCAAGCGGGTTACATTTTGATGGTGTAACATTAGCTTTCCAATGAAGTTATATTTAGTTAATATTGTTGACCAACGGTATTTGGTGGCTGCTCATGTTAAATTAGTAAAAATAAAACATTTATATTTAGTATTTCCACAGTTAAGTTATATTTGAAAGAAAACATATCGTCGTTGGATCAATGAAACCTCTTATGTGTCAATTTTTTTCGAAGATGAGATATTGGTATCAAACGATTCGTCTCGTCGGGCCGAACAATTTGGTACCAATATCTCATCTTCGAAAAAATTGACACATAAGAGGTTTCATTGATCTAACGACGATATTCCATAATTGGAGAAAGCCCTACACCAACAATAATGAAATTTAAACAAATTTAGACAACATAAATATTGTAGATATTAAAACATTGACTGTCCCCAAGTACAATAAAAGTCACAATTTAAAAAAACTGAAGCATTATCTTCACTGAAAGCATAAAGATAATTCGGAATGGAGAAGCACATACACTTAGACATTGCATTTGGTCAGTCAATCAAACATAAAAGTCTTAATAAAAAAAACATAGACAACTACAATAATATTGATACTGAATATCATGTTGTTTTTAGTATTAAGATTATAAATAGGTTGATTTTATTTATCTATAATTTTTCTAACATTACATTGTATTAAAAGAAAAAATGTAACTACCAACTATATCATAAAACTACTAACTGAAAAAAATTATATAAACAACATAAATACAGCAATATGCACTGATTGAGTAAATACGAAAAATACATTTAGATAAAACTAAGACAATCACCAATTAAATCACTATTTTTAATAACTTTAAAGCTATGTTTACTAACAATAAATTTGAAATTATATGGATCTTGCAGATAAAAAAAACTCTTAGGCTTAAAAATAATAGTGTGAATTTTAAGTAAATAAAAATAATTTAAAATTATTTTGTATGATACTAATAAAACAACATGCATATCCATGTTAGGATTTCGTTACTTTAGAGAGAGAACATATCAACTTATTCTCATCCCCGGAGATGGAAGTGTACATGTATAGTGTCCGTATATAATATACTATACTATAGAGCGGTATGATGTATGCTTATAGTGGTTGAAGTGGATTATTCATTATTAAATGCGGAATATCTAGTTGTAGATGGACGCTTACCCGAGCTATACTGAGTGTATTGTTGGTACTGAGGGTGGAAATTGTGTATAGCATCCGTCATTATATCCTTGGGATTCATGGTTTCCTGAAAATATAATGTATCTCACAGTCAAATTATCATTTATGTCTATAACATCACAGAGTACACAGAACTATAATATTAATCTTCCATATTGGAAAAGCATAATAACATCCACACATTCTCAAAAAAAAGACAAACAATATTACCATAAATCATGAAATTTAAAATGTTATTTAAACCCTTTGCTGAAGTAGTTTTCGATATTTGATTATTCATTTTGATTTTTGAATAATTTGATGTGTAAATTCCACGAAAGGGTTAGCCAGCAGACCAGTTGCATACAGCATGGATGGCAAACCTCATCCCTCTCAATCTATGATGCGGAAACAGATGTGAAAATCTGTTACAACTCTACTATACCTAATAGTTAACCCTTATGCCATATCCCAAGTGGGGTAGGCAGAGAGAACGGGCCATAGAAATCTATCCTTAACATTCATTCCACGTGTCAAAATAAATAATTAACATTACAATGGAGGAGTTGGTTAAATGTTGACAAAAATATTAACTAAAATAAATATTGAATTGAATTCAAAATTATATGGGTATAAAAATTTACCTTAAGACTACTGGAGATAGACTGCATAGTGACAGAACGATGTGTATCAGAGTGCAGTCCCCTCATATAGACTTGATGAGGGAAGGCATAGCGTAGGGCAATAGCAGCGGCCAACATCTCAATGCAGATCAGGAAGTTCTGATATCCCGCAGAGACTGTACCGGCAGTTGTAGGCACACCATTAGCATCAATAATAGGTGATATCACATCAGCCTTTTCCAATACGGCCAGAGCAACACCTGAAATAAAAACAAATTAAGTTGAAGAGAAAAATAAATGTAACATACCTACTGTATTCACAAATGATTTCAAATTCTTTACTAGTTTTAAAAGTTTCAATTTATCTCACATTAACAAAATGAGTTCCACTGTCTAAGTTAGATTATGATTGTATATTAAAAATGTATACACCCAAAAGGCTGTGTATTATATTGATTCAACTAATTGTATAAGTCCTACATAAGTAGTTATTCTGACATGTAAAAAGACAATCTGATGACATTGCAATAATACTTCATAATGACTACACCCTGCTCTTTTAAACTCATCTGCACACTGTACAGGGTTGAGTACACACCTATAATTCCAAAAAAAATCTAAAACCTTTTATTTTTGATCACTATGATATGATGAATATCAATTAAAAACAATTTCCATTGGTAACTTTCCAATAGGTGGTGAAATAAGTTAATATAATGCATAAATATAGAATACAAAAAGAATCTTCAGATGCATATTATTATGGATGAAAAAAACTGATTGTCTTACCTTGCCAGAAAGACAAGAAGATGACACTCTTGACGGTGCAGAACTTGAGGACAGGATCAAATGGAGTGAGCATTTCCCTAGTGGCTCCGAGGAAGAGAAACAGTCCATACAGTGCCAGACTCACAGACACATTGTAGATGATGGTAATGTAAATGTAGCCACCATTAGGACTCCAATCGCCATCATGGTAATGTCCCGCAGCCTGGTTGGCAAATTAATATTAAAATATCAGAACAATGACAATAATTTGGGTTAATTGGAATAGATCACGTTCCTGCGATAAACTCCCCCTCTGTATATTGATTGTATGATTGTATTTGTTTTAAATGTATTTTTGTGTAAATTTGCTCGTAATCAATGTACAGTAAATAAATAAATAAATAACAGTGTTATCTAAACATAATTAGATTCACAACAAGCATAAATAGGATTCATAGCTGTATTTGATGATGTTAACCAAGTTTTGTAATAAACCCACATAACGAGCAATGAGCAATATCTCTAACTTTAGACCACAAGAATAGTGATCAGAACCTTACTCTATACTCCTATTGTTAAGTTATCAAAAGATCCTTAAACAAAACACATCTCGTAATATTATAGGTTTAAATATTTTAATTAAAATGTTTCAAAATGAAAATGTTAATAATTTTTTTTAATACCTGTAAGAATATAATGATGAAAGCGCAAACAGGCTTAACAAGACAGAACTGTAGCGTGGCCTGTTTACAGAACCTGAGGACACCAATGGTGTAGGTGGCCCCAGCAAGACAACGCCCCGCAGCCCCTCTCACAGGGCGGCCCCTCAGGGCTGACATGATGTTGCCCTCACCCCCCAGGTACTCATAGCACAACGATAGGAAGTTGTAGATTACAAATGCTGCCAACATAAAAAATATATATTTAGTGTATACATTTTTAAAGTGTAACACATTTGAAGACAGAAAATACCAAAAAATTGGACATAAATATAAAATTAAAGATAAAATCATACGAAATGTCAGATACAAATTTTAAAAACTATTTTTATGGGAAAGAATGGTGTAGCTAATCTACTTCAACCACTCCATCTATCTTTCGTACACATAATTTTTTTACGACAATTATTATACTGATACCTTAATTTGCCTTTAAAACGATCCTTTAGAATACAAATGAATTGTGGAAGTGTTGTACAGTTTGATAAATGCAAATTTTTAAAAACAATCCAACATAACACTTTTAAATATGTTATAAAAATATAAACAGTCATCACATAAAAATAGGGGATATTTCAATATTCATTTTAGCAAAACTAAATAGTAGAAACAGTGATTTTGTAACAGATAATAATACAAGTTTATGTATAAATGCACTGATCTAAAAATCAAAATGATAAAAATAAAGCTACAATGTTATCAAAATATTTTTTACATAATGTGAGTGTGTTTATATACACCGACATATAACTGAATATAAATTACATTATCAAGAATACAATGGCAAAGGTTTGTGGTTCATAATATTATGCTCTAATAGTAAATGCACACTTGGAAGAATGTTTTTAAATGAATAAATATTATAGGCACAATATTTCAATATAAACATAAACTTTTATAACAATGATAAATTGAAGCCATTTTAAATACTAGGAGCATAATATTGTAAGTTTTTATGTCATCAATATAAAATTATAATCTTTCCCAACTCAACTGACTTTAAATATTTTTTCAGATTATGCATAGCCATGAAAATGATATGATTGATTGAAATGATTGAACATTTTATAAAATACAGAGTTTTATTTTAATACTCATAAAAATTCTGGAAATCCAAAATGGTGTCCAATAATAATTATTTCTATTGAATGCAAAGTAAATACTGTAATAAAATATGCTAATGATAATAATATTAGATGTGGATGAGAGAGTACAGTGAACCGGTAATAATACCTGTAGGTCATAAACACATTACACCTGATACTAACATCACTATGTGCGGCTAACATAATATTAACTACATCCATATACACACTTAGTGAACAATTATTAGCTCAGCAATCAAGTGATAAAATTTCAATTTTTCATATTCACAAGCGGATATGAAAAAATAGGAGTCCTTGGACTCCTGAAATATCCGAGAAATAAAGATATTTCAACAAATTCACAAGCGGAGCCCATTTCACAAGCGGAGCAGCCAGTCAACTTATTACATATATTGAATATAAAGGATATTCTCTTCTTGCTATTGAAATAAAGCATTCAGAAAGGGTGGCAATGCTCGTTAAAAAAAGTTACTCCAATACAAGTATGTATTGGAGCAAGCATGCCTAAATAAAAAATACTCCCACATGCATCATTTTAAATGTGCGATGAGGATATGAACCATAGTATGATACCAGAGAATGTACATTTAATTAAAACATTACAAAAATAATAAGCACAGAAAGGCCCCAAAAAAGATAGATAATTCACCGTAAAAAATCATAGATATAAAACCACTAGGCTCATATTGAAAAATGTGGAAAATTTGAAAAAAAGCCTATATTTAGTAGTTGAGAAATAAATGCCAGCAGTAAATGAGCAGAAATTATCACAAAATATTAGTTTTTTATGTGTTTATATGAAAGTGAGAAAAATGTATACTATTCCAAAGTTTATGTACCTTCATAGCAATCTCTAACAGTGAAGAAGTAGATATAGTAAGAGTCACTGTTGAAGAAGAGAAGCGAGACCCACGAGTAGCAGCCATAGATGGGGACGATGAACAAAATCCTAACGATCCAGCGCTGCTCAGCTGGATTGCTGTACCATCTCAGGTGTTGATAGATCTGTAACAAAAATATAAATATATAAAACAATACATGTAAGATGACGTAACTAAACTATCGAAAGAACAAATTTTAACCAACATCAAGACACATCAAACCGACATCAATTTCACAAATTGAGTAATTAAGCTAGACAATAGATTTAAGTTAAATTTTAGATTCTTTTCTTATATTTTCCAGTATAGCAAGTAAAATACAGGATAGCACACTGCTGCCAATGAGACATTATTCGGCAGACTATTACCAGGAAGGCCACCTAAAAGACAAAAAGACAGGAGGTATTTAAAATCGCAGGAAAAACAACAATTAAAAGGGAAAATATTACAGGACAGAGGGGCCTGTACCAGAGAGATGGCTGATATTGGGAGTGATCTGATATGGCTGGCACTTACAGAAAAACAATTGAATTAAGATTGAGAAAGGACAAACTGTAGAACCTAGGTATTTATGAATTTTGATGTTGCTTAGAATAGCAATAATTAATTTTATATATCACTAATGACACTCCCATTAAAAGTTTATTAAGTGTGCACACCTGTACATTTTAACATATGATAAAGCATTTCTATAATTAAATTGAATGCTAGGTACTACACAATAATGAATAATGTACAATCGAAGACTTTAGTTGTAAATTTTCAATAAACAAAAACACACCATATTTCATGAAATTTTTTTAGATGTATTTTTGTTAACTAAGCTAAGAGATCATTGCCATCAAGATGACCCAATTCATAACTATACTAAGAGAGCTAAAATAACAATTATCTAATCATGCAACTATCAAATCATCCATCCTTCAATATAATTTACTTTATTCATTTGCACCCATACAAGAAATGCAATGTTAAACAGACTGGTTTTATATGAATAAGATGTCAACTTCGAAATCCATTTGAATTTTAAGACTTCACTTTTATTACTATGATGTTCAGGAATAAATTCATACTTTACTTGGTTGGAAGAAACTAGATCACAGCAATATGTTAACCAATTACAAAAAAAATGCATTTCAACAATTTGAATCAATTAATTAAGAAGAGAGAATTTTTAAGAAGTTTGACATTGTTGGTCGGTGAAGTTGGAAAGTTGTGGTGTGTAATACATGTATGGCAATGTTATAAACAGGATTAAAACTTAGTTGGGTGATGTGTGTGTGGCCCCTAATACCAGTAAGTGTACTGAATGGGGTTATGTATTATTAATATAGTATATTATTTTATTACTCTCTCTATTTATTTAATCTGCATGCTTCTAAAGTTTTGTTTGTTGGTTAATTGAATTTTATAGTTTTTTTCTTTTTCAATATAATTTTATTCATATAGCTATTAATTTAATTTTTGAAAATAATTCTAATGCATCATTTTATATACACACCTTTATGTTTTGTATTATGCTTTTATTGTGTTTTCTTTTGTTTTGCATGTTTGTAAAGGCGAGAGCCGTTTATATTGATAATAAATAAATAAATAATTATTACACCAATATTATATATATTATAAATCTTATAAAAAAAACATTTATACAGTCCAGCTTCATTCATCCATTTAAGATCTTCATACTTCCAATGCTTCATTGAAAAAAATATGGCAATACAATGAATTTAAAATTTCAGAATGTAATACAATTCCATGACTGCACAAAAGGAATTAACAGACACATAAACAAATTTATTGTACTGTACTATCACAGCATATCCCAAAAGTAGTGTAGTCAGCAAATCAGCGGCATTCAATAAATATGTAAGCAACCAAAAGCAAAGACATTGAGGAGTAAATGAATAAAGTATGTAAGCTACATAAATTATAGTAACACATGCCCAGTGAAACACAAGTAGTGAGTTGCAGTTGCATGAAAATACTCTCTTAATGATGGGTGGCAATTTCCCCGTGCAGAGAAATACTTGCAGTGGGCAAACATTGGATAGCTAACACTGCTAATACTCACTCACAAATAGTTAAGTTAGGTAATGTATTTCACCAGGGATGAGTAACCTATGGTCTACACTTTGGATCAGCGGTTGACGTGTTGCGATTAGGTACAATGAGTGTTTTGGGATATACTGGGAGAGGTTTTTTTCTTGAACTATAACTGATTGTATATTTACATAACCATACAGATTGTATTTTTATATTTAAAGATATACGTTTTTTACTTTTATATGCGAGTAAGCATTGGACATTAGTTAGTAATTTCGTTGGTTAGTAATTTCACAGCATACATTTTTTTTAATATGTATCTGAGGTTTTGTTATATATCCAAATACAAATTTATACACCTTTCACAGTGATTTGAATTGCTGATTCCTATTTTGTATTTTGTAACATAGCCCCTTTGCTAACACTATCAAATATTAGTTTTGTTATATTTAACATTAAGGTTATTTTACATTCATTGAGAAAAAAGCTCCAAAGATGTACCATATGGAACCAAAAAGCTAAATAACTTAAACCAACATAATATGCCTGAAAAATCAATAGCATTCATCATTTACAAAAAACAGTTAAATATCATCATTAATATTCCCAACTAATTTTGTCATTTTATGCAAAATCATACAGAATTTATTTTAGAAAGTAAATTTATATTGTAATTCTGTGTAATATGTACGTTGAAGAACCCCCCTGGAAAAAGCATTTTAAAATTCCAAAAAAATTAGGAGATATTTAGTTATACGTTATTAGTAAGCACACATGTGTATGGTTTCTGATTTACATATTTGAATTCTTAAAAATAATTTGAATACTAATTAAATTAAGTGTATACGATGAGAAAATGTTGGTAAGGCATGTGTTACACTGATGGAGAGTGACCTACTTTATTCTAATAGATTCATGCAAGTGAACATTATTACTTTCAGGAACTGGTATAGGTATACTGAATAAACAACAACACACAATTCTAAATATCACATTGCATTATGTAAAATATAATATAACTATTAAGATTTTGCAGCTGATATAATACATATTAACTATTATTTAATTTGTTATAACTACAAACATTTTTTTTGTTTAATTAAAATTGCATAAAATGTTATCAATCTTACATCCACACTATGTGACCAGCGCCGGATCTACCATAGGTTCAAATGGTTCGGCCCACCAGGGCGCATAAAGTAATAGGCTCTACATAGATTAACTCTAGTTTTAGTTGTAACCAGAGATTTTATAAATAAATAATATAAAAAGTACTTCCGCTTGCATACAAAGTTACACATACCACAAAATGTATCAGATTTATAAGAGAACATATTTTTGAAATTCCCGCAAAAAGTTACACGCTCTAATGCCTAATCATTATCGACTTATAATATACACATTTGAGTTCAAAGGATTTTGAATGTTACGTACTCTAACTTTTCCATACATAATAAGGGTCCAAATCTCTTATCTCCGTTTTATTACTAGCTCCTACAACCGAGTAATAAAATGAAATAATAATAATATTGTTCCTTGCACCCCACTAGGCCACTAATACTTCCTCAATGCTTCCACATAGATTCTCACTAATACATACAACGCACCTTTTAAACATTTCGCTGTCTTATACAACCAAGTAATAGAATGAAATAATAATAATTACTGAATCAAGCGCCTGTCAACACAACCAAGCGCGCCCTACATAGATTCTCACTAACACATACAAAAGGGGCGCTATGATTTTTCAAATAAAAACCAGAAATATAAATATTACCTAGCGTAAATAATCTGTGGTTTGATTGATTATAATGAAACATAGGCTAAGGGGCGCTAGTTGGATAGGCTGTTCGCAGTGATATAGTATAACATCACGGGATGTTCCTCAGAACACGAATTACCTTTGTATTTAGACAAGATGCACCGAAGTGTATACGAATGTACCCGAATGAAATTCGCTTCATAGTCGCAATAGGTACGTATGCTTTATATAATATCATAGTACTAGATAATTATTAAAAATATTGCAACCATTAGGTATGTTATTATGGGCATATATTACAAATAAAAGGAACAGTCAAGAAAATTAAATGAACAGTCAAGAGATTTAAAACCGAATATGTCTATATTCGAGGTTATGTGTGTTAGTAGTTTTCTTCAAATTTTTTTTAATTTTTATATGAAATACCTAAATATGTAGGTAGTTATATCTACTTCCATACATCACAAGTAAGTACTGAAATAATAGTATAATTTTTGATTTTGTTTTTATTTTTCCATCATATTTAATAATGTCTTGTATTTACGTGAATTTTTTTAATATCAAAATACTAAATATGTTTCACCTAAGTATATCAATAAACATAGTGCTAGGTCATAACATTTTATAAGATACTAATTATATTTTGTAAAGGTGGCAAATAAGAAACGTAACTACTTATTTTTTGTGTGTTATACAGTTTTGCTAAGATATGAAAATATTTTATTGCAAAAAAAACAAACATTATTAAAATATAAACATTGCAGAACCAAACAAATAAATTTGTGCAATGGGCGAGTTTATCGCAGAAGCGTGATATCTTCCAACTAACCCATATGGTTCTCATGGTTCTCCAATCGAGATATCTGTTTGGTTATGTCATCTGCACCCAAGTCCGGTTAAACAATAAAATAATTAGTAGGTAATTATTCTAAACATTTGTTACCTACTCTCACTTATTTCTGTTAGAGTCGCTTGTACGCCTTTGAAAGTACAGAAGAAATAATATTACTACTACTAGTATTTGGTGTAGCCAGCGGACCAAATGATATGATCAATTCTTTATAATGTTCGTTTTACGAATTTCATTAGTAATATTTTAAATTTATGATACCTGAAGTAAACCTGATTCAATATAAATTAAAATGAATACCTGTGAAGTACCCAGTAAAGAAAGGGTACTTATGCCACTTCTTTCTGTAAATTTTTCTAATGAAGTTGGTTGTGTGATTAGACAAGAAGATCTACTATTCTGTGACGAGATACCCATTATGAATATCTTATTTTTTATTGTCACAGATCACAGAGAAGACAATCTGCATGTTAATTACTTGCAATTAGTCCGCTGGCTACCACTCTGTGGAATATATCATGGTGGCCTGTTAGTAGTATAATGAAATACTCAAATGTATATAGCTTTTCGAATTTAGCATAAACCCAGACTAATTTGTATGTGAACTTAATAAAATCATTATTATCGTTACACTACTAAGATTCTAATTTGTCACTAATAAGATCCTAACAAAGAATTTTTAATTTCTTGCCAGATTATTGTTCGATATATTGTGACTTTCAAATAAGTGTTATTTTTTCAAATTTTTTTCGGCGGTCATTTTTTATCGCGCTACAGTTTATCATGAAATCAAATCCTTTTAACTTTTAGTAAAAAAAAATTAAGTAAATACATCATAATAATTGGTTGTATTTGGGTTTATATCAAAAACCCAGATATATCTTTATAAAAAAATAAATTGAAATATGTTGCATGGAGTAAGTAATGTTCTAAGTTATGATATTTTTTTAGTCATAGATATCTATTTGAGTAATGACAAATTTTAGCTTTCCCAAGATTTTTAGAAGAAAAACAGTATCAAGTATTGAAATAATGCTCATTATTTTTTCATATTTAAAATAAAGATATATCAACCTCAAAATCCACATCCGCATCCTCATTTTCATAAATTGAAAATCCGCATCCTCATCTGCATCCTCATAACAGTATCACTCTAGATCCGCATCCGCATCCTCATCTGCATCCTCATAACAGTATCACTCTAGATCCGCATCCGCATCCTCATCTGCATCCTCATAACAGTATCACTCTAGATCCGCATCCGCATCCTCATCTGCATCCTCATAACAGTATCACTCTAGATCCGCATCCGCATCCTCATCTGCATCCTCATAACAGTATCACTCTAGATCCGCATCCGCATCCTCATCTGCATCCTCATAACAGTATCACTCTAGATCCGCATCCGCATCCTCATCTGCATCCTCATAACAGTATCACTCTAGATCCGCATCCGCATCCTCATCTGCATCCTCATAACAGTATCACTCTAGATCCGCATCCGCATCCGTATCCGCAAAGTGACATCCGTTACAACCCTAGTGTAGAAGCAATGTCACGTGGATATATATTTCACAAATATTCAATCATGGATGCAGAACTGTTTGTTATTTCATTGACTACTACACTGTAGTTTCATAAATATAATGGAAATCCATCTCCGCCCTCAATTAAGTCAATTTAAAAAAAATTATTTTGTATCAAAGATACTTCAAATATTGTAATAAACTCGCCCTCTGTATATTGATTGCATTTGATATTTCGTCCCTGTTCTGACTAACTGTCGTATCTGATATTTTTGGCGAAATTGAGTTATGATCACCAATGTGTACTTATATGTTCCCTGCATGTTCTCACTGAAGATCACACCTGTAACTGTGACCGTTATCCTGGAAAAGCTTTCTGATTTGTTGCCGTATTTACGAATTATTCTAAATAAAATGTGTTGTATCTACTATTTCCTCAAAATTTCATCACAAAGATAATTCTGAGATATATAAAAATAGGTACAAATAAAATAATGTTATATATTTACACTGTATCATATAACTAGGAGAGATGAAAATATGCACGACAAAACACTAAAAATGCTCTCCTGAACAATTTACATTTAGGCAGATACGACAGTTAGTCAGAACAGGGACGATTTGTCCAAGAAAGAGCACTTTTATTGATAACACTTTAATTTATTGAACACAACAATCAATACAGACACAATAATTCATATCGTCGCTGCATGCATAATTTGACTCATGTGAGCGCGCGATGCAAAACTACAACGCTGCAAATTCCGCACGAGTACGAACGCATTTTATCACTTGTGGATATTATAATTAAGTAATGAAATGCGTTCTTACTCGTGCGGCTCTTGTAGCGTTGTAGTTTTGCATTGCGCGCTCACATAAGTCAAATTATGCATGCAGCGATGATATACTATTTAATTGAAACTTTAAGACAAGTTTCTGTATGCTTTAATGACAAGTTTTAATCCCCTTTTAAGACAAGTTTCTGTATGCGTAGGAACACCTTGTACTCTCTGTCTATCCCCATAAAAGTGATTTGTACTATCAATTCACAGTATGCTTCTTAAAAATACATATCAAATATGTAAACTAACATAGCTGTACAAACTCCTATAATAGGAGAAAAATAATGCCTAAAGTATACATATGTATATACATATAACTGTAATATGTAACTGTCTCCAGAGAGATGTGGTCATCCACTCCCTAAAATGATAATAAATAATTATGGTAGTAAAATTTGCGTCAAAGAGAAAATAATAATTATATATAGTTACCAGACTCGAGTATTCATCAAAAAATATATATGATTAAAAAATAATTTAGTGAAAGTGGCGCAGAGCTATTATGTGGATACAATTAGCATTTTCATACAAATTCATGATGATCCTCAGCAGTTGACAAACTTAGGACATTATGAGTTTTCACAGACAAATATCTATTTATTTAAATCATATACGGTGTGTCTGTTGGGACAGTCTTGTAATCATTTCACAAATCAAATTAAAAGCTCTTTAAAATCACGTCAAAGGTAAGTTGTGTTAAATTAATTGTTATAAAAATCTATTTTACTCATTATCTGTGAATACCTAGCTACTATCACTATCTTTAAATGAAGTACACATCTATTATAATATGAATGAAGTAAGATAATAAGCAAGGTGGTAATAAGCAAACATATTGCAAATATTATACTGCATTTAATAACTCATGTAAAATTACAAATTCATTTTTACAAACACTTTCAACTGGCTGTGTGATGAGAGAATACTTAACAGGACTACATTGAAAATATTAAAAAAAAAATAATGCAAGGGCTGAAAATCTGGTATTGAATAATTTCATTATTTCACAAGTTATCTGTAATGACACAAAATGATAGATAATAGCTCTTGTAGATGTCTATCGTCCGGTCTCAATAAGCGATCTATCTCCGAACTTTTGTTAAAAATCGATCAATCTTTACGTTTTTCCGTTTCAATAAACATAGCTGAGATAGAATCGCTATCCAAATTCTCTATCTATCTCTCGGAGTGCTGCGAGTTATATAATGTATGGAAATCAACGAAAATGCGTTTCAATATCCTATCTCAAGTTGTTAGTCGTATCCGTGGTAACAAATTTTTGTATGGTTTTGTTATCGCCGGACTTTGACAGATAAGATCCGTTTGACAGTGGAGTTTATGCAGCTATTCCTGTCCACTGCTGAACATAAGCCTCCCCCATATGTCTCTCTATCTCTGTCTTGGGCTTTCTGCAACCAGTCACCAGCGATTCTTTGACTTTAAGAGGTTGTGGTAAAATAAAAAAATGTATTCAAGCGACGAAAGCAATTAAGAATTATTCGAAGCTGGAGTATATTTTGATTATATATAAAATTCTCATGTCACAGCGTTTGTTACCATATTCCTCCGAAACGACTGGACATATTTTGATGAAATTTTGTGTGCTTATCGGTTAGATCTGAGAATCGGCCAACATCTATTTTTCATATCATTAAAAGCTAAGGGTGGTCCACCCCGAATTTTTTTATTTTATTTTTTGGACAAATTTTATATTTTTATTTTTTATATGGCGAGTCATTAAAAAATACATACAGCACTAAATTGTCACCCTTTTACCATTAACACCTATTTTTTAATAGCGATATAAGTATATGGCAATGACAAAAAGGATATACTTGTCTGAAAGAAAGGGTGTGAGCAAGCGCAGGCATCCGAGAACCACGTGGATCAAATTCTCAAGGACGGCCGCGTGTTCAGTAAGAGAAACCGACGTGCGTGTATGAGAAACTGTATGAATGTGAAGGAAGCGAAGGAAGTGTGTAAAGATAGATCTGTTTGGCGTTCCGTTCTCTCTGCCTACTTCACTTGGGACACGGCGTGAGGGCCGTGAGGGTATAGTAAAGTATGGTAGTATAATGTATATGGCAAAACATCGTGTTTCTTAAAACCTTGGTCGCGCATATAATAATTTTTAGTGGTATTAGTAAAGTTTTTTAATAATTTTTAAAATGAAACACGAAATATAAGTATTCCACTATTGACTATATTTATTTTTGCGAGCCGGCTTGCAAAAATAAATAAAGTCAATAGTGGAATAACTATAATATCGTGTTTCATTTTAACAATTATTAAAATGAACTTCCACCAAGAACCGTCGGACGATAAATTAAAATTTGTAAAGTTTTTTGACTCCAAACATTCGTAATTATAATATGATGCGGATATCAATCGCACCGGCAATTGGAGGGAACAGCGATAGGAACCCTATCTATCTCTGGCCACGTACTTTTTCTTTAATGAGACGCGGGTCGAAGATAGATACGAATTGGCGTTCTATCTCGGATCGCATCGACAAGGCTATCTCGGTAAGATTATTGAGACCGGCCATATATCAATAAGGTATGCAGGTGTTAGAATCTCTATAGGTCCAATTGTTTGTCAACCAACCTCGATACGTCTAAATCTAACTATAGCGGTTCAATTGTAATAAATAATCAGAAACGTAGCATGTATGTAGATAAACTGATTTAATAAAAAAATATACTAACTCTTCATGACAATGAAAATATGTAAAACATCTCTTGTTCCCATTAATATATCTACATCATTTACACACATAGTTGTGTTATCTGATAATAGTCACTTTGTCATACATAGATAAGATATTCATTCCATCAATGTTTGGAAATGAATCATTAAAGAAAAACAAACTATATTTATTTATTTTTATTTAAGCAATAAATAAAAATAAATAAAAAAAATGTATCTAATGTACCTGGATTTTCATTATAAACCTAAATACAACCTAATACTTTTTGCAGTAAGCTTAAAGCCTGTTGTGAAAGGGGAGTTTGTCGGTACTTGAGATTATACTGGCACCTCTTAGGCATGAGGACTAGACTCTACCTCCAGGCTATCAAAAAACTCTTTTCTTTAATACTTCTTAACAAACTATGAAATGTATAATTTCAAGAAAATTTCGGCGTTCATCACAGTGACATCAAATTTTGTAACATGCAATAATAAATATAAACACAAATGATTATACTTTATAAAGAATAATCGTTTGTGAAACAGACAAACCAGATTGTGGTTATTTTATCAACATATTTTTAATCATCTTGGCGGTTCCATAACCATTAATTTCATTATGTCATGAATTTTTTGACACATTTGGATGCCGTGTCATGCACTCCTAAAGGAAGTTCACATATGTATGTGTATCTACAACATACCTGCCTAGTTAATATCTATTCAAATAGGTTGACTATTCGT
Organism: Athripsodes cinereus; assembly: GCA_947579605.1. Classification (NCBI taxonomy): domain Eukaryota; kingdom Metazoa; phylum Arthropoda; class Insecta; order Trichoptera; family Leptoceridae; genus Athripsodes; species Athripsodes cinereus. Next base: position 11,881,816 of record OX388314.1, on the reverse strand, counting down.
GAGTGTGATCAACTGGAATGATTAATCTAGAGTGGTTCAAAATATCGTTTATTCTATATTGTTCTTTCAAAGTATTATTTGAAATTCTGTAACAAAATGTTACTTTTAATAAATAAAACACTAACCTGTTGGCACGTAATAAAGAGGGCAGTCCACACAAATATTCCAGCAATGACTTGGGCGGCCCTGGTCTGCAGAAATACGGGTTCTGCAATTGCTTTAGGCAAGAGATGAGCGGCTTCTGTGGTGGTGATGATGTGGGTACTATTGGTGGCAGCCCCACTCATGTTAGAACTCACTGAAGCAACTGTACTCGATATGACAGCTGCCAGTGTTGAGTTAATTGCTGCTTCTGTCGTAATCATCCTGACAAAATTTAAACAATGAATTAATTTACAATAACTTAATTTACGTATACATATTCTACATGGAGGAGGCTGCTTTCTGCCCTGTGCTCCCGAGAGGAGCGTTGAGGGCGATGATGATGATGATTCTATACATTTAGACGGTATCGTATAATAACCAATGTGAATATAATAATACGCTTAGATGAAAGGAGAGGAAAAGTATTCCTGAATCTTACATTTATATATATATATGTAGGTATATAATCTTACATAATTATATATTTATAATTAAATATCACTTAAAGAACAATATACACAACTTTACTATGTCATTTAGTAATAAACGAATTGCTAAAGAGTCACACATAAAAATAATAAATTTATGTCTTTTATTGCATCCTATTAAGTATAAAATGACTTACACTGTATTAGAAATATGGTGATGATAAACATATGATTTGCATGGTTACTTATTAATACTCACACTGAGTTACAAAACAATGAATTTTATTTTATTTAATCATATAAACGGTTAATGACTTTAATATAAAATCATACATTCAAAGTATCAACAAACTGCAAAAACATTTATTACAATAATTCATCTAATTAATTATCTCATTTCTCCAGTAAAACATCAATTAAAAATCCTCTATACAGCTCACACAATACACAAAAAAGCAACATTAATAACAAATTCCAGAAAGCAATTAATAATATTTATTTTTTACTTGTTATTATGCTGTGTATTGTTATTGTTTGCAAGATACCGTATAATATTATTATTAAGTTATTATTTGTATAACTTTTAAGTTATAGTGAAATGTATTATTATTTTCTCTATATCCTGTAAAAGGCATTAGCCGTATATTAGATAAATAAATAAATAAATATCGTTGTTGCATATTCAAATAGGAACATGTGAATTCATTAATGATTTGACATTTCTAGAATAAACTGCTCATAATGAATTAACAAATAAAATAAAATAAATATTTATTATTTTGTTTTGTGTTACTGTTGAGTATGACTAACGCACGACCGGTTTCGCGGACTCCGAGTTCGCATCATCAGGTGCTGATCTATACTGAATTAAACACATACTGACTCGATTATTCACTCCACTCCTAACCACCCTCTGTCACACAAACATTCAAGCTTCCACTTTATGACTGACAGACTTGTTTCAACTCCTCTTAATACTGTCAACTATAAAAACGAACTTAACACTATCAAACAAATCGCGATAAACAACGGTTATAACACTAACTTGATAGACCACCTAGTAAACAATAAACAGAAGACTCGACTGTATAGGCAATTTATTTACCACACTTACAATACTAAAGATACACCTAATAGAGCTTGGAGAAAAATATTGTACATAGGAGAGTTGTCTAAACAATTAACGAAACTATTTCCTGACATAATTCGACCAGCCTTCTACACGAACAACAAACTTGCCAACTTATTAGCCAACTCTAAATCAAAGACGGACATTCTAAAGAAAAGCGGGGTGTACGAAATTAAATGTGGGGATTGTAATAAAGTATACATAGGACAGACGTTTAGGAACTTAAAAACTAGAATTGACGAGCACCGACGATGTATTACCAATAACAACTTCTCTGAATTTGCAAACCATATAATAGAAACTGACCACTCTTTTAGCAATCATAGTTTAAAATTATTACATACACACACATACCGACCAACTTTGAACAGCACTGGAAGCAATAGAAATTAATAAAAATAATAACTCGACTAAAACAGCTATTAATAATAATAATCTTCCGAATTCGTCTCCCTTACTTCAACTATTCCCCATCTCATATTCCAAGAACTCCACGCCTGAAACCAACACGACCCCGCCTACCCCTACACCCTCACTGTAAACCCTAACGAACTTTTGTATTTGTTTTTGTTTAATTCAGTATAGATCAGCACCTGATGATGCGAAACCGGTCGTGCGTTAGTCATACTCAACAGTAACACAAAACAAAATAATAAATATTTATTTTATTTTAGTTGTTAATTTAAAATGAAGTGTTACAAAGTAAATGCCGATACAATTAATGAAATTGCTCATAATGACATCATAACCATTTTATAAAGTGATTCTTAGTATCAAATATTAAAATTCAATACTTAAAGAATAATATCACATGCCAATAGAAAGTACAAACTACAATTTCAATGCCTTAATGAACAGTTTTAAAAGAGTATGCCCAAATAAAAATGTGTGCACATGTCTCTTTTTGAATATGCAACGACGATATAATATATCTTATCTATATGCCTACACTTCTGCCTATTCATTCTTAAATTTGACATAATAAGATTAAATTTATAATGAAAATGGAAAAAAATGAAGGATGTATTACGTTTATTATATTAGTGACATGGTTATCATCATAAAGAGACCAAAAAAACATAATTATGTTTACATCATTGCTAATGATGATGCTGTTCAAATGATGTTGTGTGACAAGAAATCCACCCAATTCATTAATACTTAATAAAAATAATAATAATTATCAAAATCTCACTCTACACAATAACAATTACTTTAGTTCGTCAGTAGCCTGGACCTAGAGTCTCGGCCTCATGCACACGAGGTTTGCGGTTCGATCCCAGGTGCCAACAAACTACCCTTTCACGACACAAGCTTTTAGCTTACTATGAAAGATGTATATTTTTAAAAAACAAAAAAAGAGAATTAGTCATTTGACAACATATATAAAATATAATTATATTTCGAAAGAGGTTTTCGCGACGAGGAATATGTGATTGTATAATGTCAACATAATTAATTACACATATACAACATATATATGTAATTGAATCGATTGTTTCGAAAACAACCAAAGTGTCATAGAACTTGTATGAAAGTTTGGTTGTTTTCGAAATAATCGATTCAATTCTTCTCCCCAAAGCACGAGCTACGCTCGATTTTGGGGAGTAATTGTATTAGGAAAAAAAAATGTATTATTTTATTGTTCGATTATTGTAAATGATATTTGTGTTTAATAAACTATTATTATTATTATTAATTATGTTATGGTTTTATAATAGCCTCCAGTTTTGTGTCAAAACATTTAGGAGAATTTCACATTTTTTCTATTCACTGTGTTTGTGTTGAGCAGATTGAAAATGTCCTTAAAGGACAAATGATGTCTCTCAATAAATATCAACATAATAGATGAAAAAAATTTTTTTAATAGTATCTTGCATTTTTATTTACACAAAGAAGACAATCTGCATGTTTATTACATGCAGTTGGTCTACTGGCTTCCCCACTTATGGGATATGCTGTGAAGATAGTCACATAAATAATTATATACCCACACACTTGATCCAATAGTATAAATGGCATGAATCGTTGTAAACTTGTTTGACCTGTGAAGTTTTTAGGAATTTTGAAAATATTTTTTCTATGAAAATTGTTCGAGAGTTTGTGCTTTAAAAATAGGAAGAAATAAGCCCCCCTTAAGGCACTTTATATCTATCTGTTATATTGTCTCATTTATTCAATCCAAAAAACATTTTTTACATTATTCTTTCACTACACAACATCAACAAATGAAAAAATATTTCATGTATATATTTTGTTGAATGATTTGTACTACTACTACTACTGCTGTTGCACAATGTGGCGAGGAGGCTAACGCACTTGCCTTTGAGTCACGAGGTCCCGGGTTCGATTCCCGGCCAGGGCAACGTCAAGAATGACCTTTTTCAAATTGTCCTGGGTCTGGGTGTTACATGTATATGTGTTCAGTGCGTTGTATATGTATATCGTCATGTTAGTACCCATAATACAAGATTCATATCTTAGTTTTGGACTAACTCGATCTGTGTGAATTATCTGTACATGTTATGTTATATCCCACAAGCAGGGTAGCCAGTGGACTCATTCTTTCTGAATAGTAGATACTAACTTAAATGGTGACACAAAATAGCAAAATATTCATTTATTTTTACTGGAAAAATTGCTACGCGTACAGTGGAGTATTACAGTAATTATGAAAACACTTAACAATATGGAAAACAAAATAAAATGAGTTGCATGCTCAATCATACGGAACCAACTAACATGATACTTCAACTGTAACACTATATGCAATTTACACTTTAATTAAATATATTCATTTGTGTAACTCCATTCTGATCTAAATACCTCATTTCTATACAAAGATACAAGATGGAACTTGATTTATAATTGCAACATTCACTATGAAAAATGTTTAAATATAACACGCATAAAAGAGTTAATGTTCAATGCTAGTTTGGTTTTTTCATCTCAATGAAAACATGTTTAAACATTCCTATTTGTAAAGGCAAGCTAGGACTGTTCAAATTGGTTTAAAAAATATATTTAACACATTTCTATATAAAAAAATCTTATATTTGTTGTGTTTATTTGGAAGCAAATCAATTTAGATATTCCAAAAATTGTTGAATCTAGGCTATTTTGCTTAATTGCATACAATGTTCTATAATATGTGTAATCCAACGCACAGAGCGAAAGGTTCACCTTTATCAAAATATGAATTTGTACCATTTTGTATGCACAAATAATAATAATAAACAATACATAATTACAATGCTATAAAATAATGTGATACAAATACTAACACTTCTTTAGGAGGGATACAAGAATATTACAAATGTAAAAGGTACAGAGAACCATCAATATGGAACTATTAAAATACAAAAATATATTGACAATTCCTCAAGGATACTTGCGTGTATTGAGTACTAATCATAATCATGCCTAATTTTTTGGTGAAAATATGTCACAATTTGTTGTGAATATAAAAATATGTTAACAATAATTATCAGTACTGAAATGTCATTTGAAAGCATTGTTCTATGTGAATACACGATTTACATACGTTTTTATGAAATGTTGTGTTGGCTACTAATTGGTATAATGTCATTTAGACAAGTCGATCACAGTGATAATACGAATGCTTGAGAACTACAATATCCGTGATACAAATCAAATATTGACAAAGTATATTTAATTGAATTCTCATTTACGTTTGCGTCAAATACCTATTCATTAAACGTAAATTTACGCAACCCTTTCGCCTAATTCAAGGCTGAATAATGCTTTAAAATGAAACCTCGACATTTACGTTCACAACAATGAACGCTGATGGTTTACCTGTTCTTGTTGGCGATGTACAATAGAGCGAGTATCTAGACCTACAAACAGATGTCATCAATATTGTACACCTTTTACATTTGTTACACGAATAAAATGTCTTTATAACAAACACCATACACTGTTCCGAGATTTAAACATAAAATAACACATCACTACAATATGAAACCAAAAATAGTCACGTATTTTGTTATTTCGCATCGAACGTCAAAGAACAAAACTGCGGACAATTCGTCCATTAAAATTATTGCCATACTGGAAAAAAACATTGTGAAAATGTAGCTGGTGAGTAACTTAGCTTTTCTAGCCTTTAGCTTTATAAATCCTGAGTTTATCATTTTTTCACATGTAGTAAGATTTACAAATTAATTTTAATTTTAATAATTTATGAAATGTACACATTAGTCTAACGAGTAATGACAAAATGAATTTCATCAAAAGTCATCAAAACAATAAAAAAGAAAAAACAATTTTCACAGCATATAAGTTTTGAAATAAAAAAATCGCTAACTTGAAATTGTTATGATTTATTTTATAAATACCTACGCCTTGATGAAATGAAATTTTACTAAATTAAGCACTAAACTTTTATAAGAGGGCATGATAGAAGGAAGACGGGGAGTTGACAGAAAGCAGATGTCCTGGCTGCGCAACATTGAGAGTGAACCGGAATGACTGTTCAGAGCAATTTACACAAAAATATTTATTTTTTTATTTAGAGCAGTTGACAGGGAGGTTTTCGCCGGAGAGATCGCCAACGTCGGGGGCGACCTGACATGGCACAGGAAGAAGTACTAAAGAGGTTTTTTTTGCAGATTTTGCAATTTTTCAGTTCTCTTGCGCTTTCGACGTCTCACAAGTTTTGTTATTTTTCACGTATCACTGCATGGTTGAGTGTTATTTTTAGGCGGGTGAAAAGGTATATAATAACGTAAATATAAGTAGAGAATTACTTTGTTGAAGGAATCAGATAAATTTAATTTTGATGCATTCATTTTATTAGAAATTTTACTTGAAAAGAGTTTTATGATTGATAAAATCATAGACGTTTAAATAATAATTATTAATAAATCTTATCAGTTTTTTATTCTGGCAACACGCATTTGTACGGAGGAAATGTCTGCTCGGAGTGTACGTTAAATAAAAATTTGTTAAAAATATATTTTTTTGAAATGGTTTTGGTATTTTGGAATATTAGTCGTCGCAGATAGTTACATACAATTTGGATATTATCCAATATCAACTTTGGATAATGATTGTCCAAGAGCCGGTTCAGGTATTTGATTTTTTTGATTCTGTCAAATGTATTGACAATCATTAAGCAAATTTCGTGCAGATATTAATTTTACATATTTATTTTAATTTTATAGGCAGCGATTTGGCATTGCCTTAACCACTACGCGTACGAGGATGCAGTCTTCTTGGCAGAGAGACTCTATGCTGAGCGTAAGATAATAAACATATTTTATGAAAAGCAGACACCTACATTTTAACACCTTTTTTGTTATAATGTGTTTTAAAAACTTCACATAGATACCTAATGATTTACAATTTTGAAATTTATATTTATCGTTTCATATGTGGTGAAAGACAAGATAGTTCCAATATGTGTCACATCCTGAGTTCAATGTTCTGTGCCAATGTCAATGCAGTTACACATTGTTGAATGATTGCAAATAGATAATGTTAATATCTTTGGAATCAGGAAGTTAACAATTATTTTCAGTATAAATAAGTTATTTAATACAAGGTTTTACTGTTACAGTGGAGTCGGAAGAGAGTGCGTTTCTTCTGGGAACATGTTACTACCGAGCAGGAAGAGTAAATGAAGCTTTCTGGCTTTTAAGCAATACGGCTCCGACAACTCCCAATGCCCGATTTCTGTTGGCAAAGTGTGCAATAGATTTAGAGAAGTAAGTTGAGTGCAATAATTTTTATTTCATGGTGTTAATAATATGTAGCTCTTTAATAAATTTCACAAGCAATGTTTGTACTTGTGGTGCACTTTCCATTAATTTTATTTGTTTCTACATAATTTTTCACCGTTAAAGTACTAAACATACATATTTTCATATACCTAATTGTGTTTTAATGTTTTAGTACATACAAATAGAACTATTATCATTCATTATATGAGTTTACATATTGCTTGTTCCTAGATTAAGTGATGCAGAGAATGCACTAAAAGGTGGAGAAAAAGAGTTAGGAGAGTCAGCTTCCTTTGGTTTGCAACTTCTTGCACAAGTCTACACTAGCACAGAACGCAGAGATAAGGCATCAGAAGCGCATCGGAAAGCTTTGCAAATGAACCCATTTCTGTGGAACTCATTTTCAAACTTATGTCATGCCGGGGAGAAAGTAGATCCTGAACAAATGTTTCAATTATCCAACATAAAGAACTTACCTGAACCAACATTTATGCCTCCAGCTTCTTATATGAGTGCCGTAAACAATATGGAGTGTGCTACTGTCACAAATACTTTAAATGTGAGCAACTTCTCTGTGCTTAACAACAGTGTAAAGATCACTCCAGCTAACAACACTCCCCCTGTGTGCACTTCCACAGCGGGTGGAGGCATCACTCCGGACAGTGTAGCACCACAGAGGAAGCTACGCAGTGTATTTGGTGGAACCACTAGTCCCTTTTCTCCTTCATTTGGAATAGTTCCTTTAGAAGAGTCTCCTCTTACTTTGTACACTCCGACCCTGACTGACGCTAACGAACAAAAAGCTTTGCCCAAATTAGTCCATACATTAAGAGCTCATGTAGGACAATTGAAAGAGGCAGTGTTTAGTCCAGCTCCAAGACAAGTGCACATGGGACCAACACCTCATGTCAGAAGATCATCAAGACTCTTTAGCAATAGTTATTCTGTCAAAGAAAATAATAAATCACCAAACAGGAAGTTCGTAGCGCCAAAGAGTCCGTCTCGTAAAAATAAGCAAAGACTGTCTAAAGCCATTCTTAGTAAACCAAGTTTAGGTGATGTAGCAGAGTGCCGTGTGAAGGAAAATAATGAGAGGGTGAGTGGTTCTCTGAGCAGTGGAGGTGCAGCTAGACAGAGTTCTGAGGGGCTGATGGCTCTCCTTAGAGCTGTGGGATCGGCCTATTCCAAGCTAGCTAGTTTAGAGTGCCAAAAAGCCTTAGATATGCTAGAAGAATTACCACCTAGACAATACCGTTCACCATGGGTGCAAACATTGAAAGCTTTAGCCTATCATGAATTAGGAGAATACCAATTAGCAGCCCAGTATTTTGCAGAGGTGAGAGCATCACATCCACTGAGAGTAGAGCATATGGATATATACAGTACGTGTTTGTGGCACTTGCAGAGGGAAGTGGAACTCTCAGCACTGGCACGAGAGTTAGTTAGCGCAGATAGGAGCTGCTCCACAGCCTGGTTAGTAGCTGGTAACTGCTTTTCACTTCACAAAGAACACGACACTGCTGTCAGATTCTTCAGGAGAGCTGTCCAGCTGCGACCTGATCGACCCTACGCTCACACTTTGCTGGGACATGAATATGTTGCCACTGAGGAGACAGACAAAGCCATGGCATGTTTTCGTAGTGCTGTAAGATTAGATCCCCGACATTACAATGCTTGGTTTGGTATAGCCACTGTGTATTCTAAGCAAGAACGGTTTAAACTAGCTGAAGTTCACTTTAGTAGAGCACTGAGTATACATCCAGAATCAGGAGTCCTGAGATGTCACTTGGGCGTAGTTCAGATGTCATTGGGTCGCACAGAAAAAGCACTGGCAACATTAGATCATGCTGTAAAAGTAGATTCTAAAAATCCACTTTGTCGCTTCCATAGAGCATCCGTTTTATTCTCAGCTGGTAGATTGACAGAAGCTCTGGAGGAATTAGAAGAGCTCAAAGATCTCGTTCCCAAAGAATCTCTAGTTTATTATTTGCTGGGGAAGGTACACAATAAGTTAGGTAACACGCATTTGGCACTGATGCATTTTAGCTGGGCTACTGATTTGGATCCTAAAGGAGCCAGTGGTCATATCAAAGAAGCTTTTGATCCTGCAAGGAATGAAGAAACTCCTGATTCGGCAGTGTAATGAACCTGCTCAGGCATTATTGAATAACAAAATGTTTACAGAGACGTCATTATTACGTGACACCCTCACGCCTTTTACTCCAGTTACTATAATAATACTTTGTAGACTGCGATAGTGCAATAAATATTATAATAGTAGGTATATGTAATGACATTATCAAATTCAACATGCATAGTCATTATGACGTGAACTTTACATCAGCAGATATGTACGTCTTCATGCTTACACAGACTTACATCTGGGTATACTTACTATTCATACCGTCTGTGCATCAATACAAAAGGATAAAATTATAGTAAATTTGCAAAACTTTTATATTGTAATATACTTTATGCTCAAGGTATTTTTCATGGCTAGATAATAAATAATATAATACCTATGTCTAATAAATAATATTTTGTAATTTTTCCATTTTCAATTATGTATGCTCTGCTTTGTCTTGTGTTTGAATATATGTATATTGTGAAATCTTACAATTTGTTATTACGACAAATGCAAGTTGTTGTTTATTAATCAAGTTATTTTGTTTAGACTATATAATGTTTATATTAATCTTGGATGATTTTATTCCAATATAATGCCGTCTCTGTAATGACAGATAGCAGTAAGCAAATATGTGTATCTGAGGAAAAAGGGAATAAATGAAAAGACAGTAGTATGTCAACGGCTGAATTATGTTAGGGCATTATTACATTATACCTATACTTGTTACTATTGTGAGTTTTCTGTAAGATAGAGGATGGTATGAAATAATTGATTCTTTGTTTTGTTAGTTAATAATATTTATTAAAATGGGCATATCCAGGAGGGTGTACTAAAATATGGGGATAGTATGAATAATCGGCATTGAAATGGGAAGCTGTCCCCCCTCTCCTAGAAGTTCAAGTATATATAAGATGACTAAAATTGTTGAACAAAAGAAGGAGAATGCGAAACATTCCTATGCCAAATTGAAAATCTTACAAAAGGGTGGTAGAAATTGTGGGTAAAGCCAAATTACCAAATTGAGGCTTAAAAAAGGTTGACACATTGAGTAAATGGTTTAAAATATAATTTCATAAGATGAGAAAACCTTGAAACATTTCAAATTCCTAAACCAATATGCTAAACTGCTGCACCCTCGTAAGCCAGAATGCTGGATAGGCCTATGTTTATTATATTTAGTTTAAAATAATTTCACACCCGAAAAAACTATCAAGAGACAGAATATTTCTCATGTGTGTAATGCTTATAAAAAACATTTGATAGTTGTAGAAATAAAATTTCTTAACTGTCTGCTGATTTGTTGAATAATAAATTTCAATTGTTTTGTTATTCAGCCATTTACCTATTTATTATGTATATACTTACAATATTGTAACCTTTTTAATATGATAGTGTTGAGAGATGTCGGTGGAACTTTATATTAGACAGTATCTTTGAAGAAATAACTCGCTCTTTATTATTCAAATCATGTTAATTATTTATTTATTAAGATACCCAACAAAATAAAAGGGAAAGAAAGCGAATGTTGTAAAGCCAACATATTAATTTTGACGTAAATATAACAATGTTTAACTAAATAAATGTATATATGTTTTATGGTGATTTATATTATTTCTTGTTTTTATAATTGTGTTCTAGATGCCATATTTATGAAAGGTTACTACGTACTGAGATAGATGCTACTTAATATTTCTCTCGTTTTCAACATAATATTACCCTCATATTTTATCACCGCATAAGCGTATGGAGAATTATTAATTAATTATTCATCAATAAATTTAGTATTGTATCTTCAGAAAACAATGTTTTCAACAGTGGCCATTAGGTGCATATACACTTATTAAAATAATAAATGTTTTTTTCTTTTTTTTGTCAACATAGAAAAGAGAAGGGAAAACTAATTATTAGTTACCATGAGAGAAAAAGATAGAAAGAGCATTAGCTTCGTAAGTGTTGAATGCCACCGTGTAGTGGTTAATGATGTGAAAATTATACAATTTATAATTTCATACAATTCTATTTCTTCTGTATCAGTCTGTTCTAGAATACCAATAAAAATAAATTTGAATTTTAAATTTCTTTTATTTACCCAAATCTCTATTTACCAATCAGAAACCTCGATTGGAGAACCATGTCTACACAATGCAACATTGTGTAAAATCTAATCGGAAGAAGTGAGAAAGGTGTTCCAACGCTTACGAATTGGCTCTAGGCTGGCTTAAGTGATCACTTTCGGTGTCCATGGACAACGTTCACCAATTCTACCATTCTCACTGTCACGATGTAAGGTCCACCAATCGAGAGACGCTTTATGCAAACCTCAAAAGCAACTATCTTTTTGGAATCTCATTTTTCAGATCTCAAATGGATCGCGATCTCCCATCTGCACCAAAATCTTTGTCATCTGCACCCAAATCCGGTTAAACAATGAAAAAATTAGTAAATATTCTAAACATTTCTCTATTTATTTACTAGTCTCACTTGTGCATAGTTTTTGTTCCAGCCGAGTCACCCTTTCCCACAATAATTCTAGCATCACGATGTCATTTCATACAATTCCGAAAAGTAGAATCATTCAAAGAATCGAAGGAGGAAGGCACCTGCTCAAGATCTTGTCAGAAAGGCGTGCAAGGTGGATTCGCCATGTAATACGACAAGAAGGCCTCTTGCATGCCGTAATGGAGGGTATGACCGAGGGGACAAACTCTAGGGGATGCCCACGCCGAGAGTACCTGGAGGACATGCGCTGCTCATCATATGCAGAATTCAAAAGAACCGCACAAGACAGGGAGGAGTGGAGGAGAAGAATTAAAGAGATAATTGCTGCAAACCAATCCCAGGATTGAAACCAGAGAAAGAGAGATGTCATTTTCATAATGTTATGTGCAAAGTTTGACTAGTTCTAGAAAAGTAAGGACTTTCTCAAATTCTTCTGCTTTGCTTCCGGGGATATTCGTTGTCTTTGTTTTGAAATAATGATGTGAAAATGAGAAATTTTCATTTTTAGCAGAAGCAAATTTAGTAAATTTTTCGATAGTGATATTGATGATCAAAAATATATATGTTCATAAATAAAAAACAAACAAATTTTTTTCAGCAAATCTTATTTCATTAAAAATCACCCTTGACGCGATAGAAAAATGGCTGCCAAAAAAATCCAAAAGAAAAAAAAAATTTGTTTTAAAGTCTCAACATATCAGGCAATTAACAGACAAAATATGAAAAAAATATGACATTGAGCAACATGATCTGGTTGTCCTGAAATGGAGTATGTCTAGAATGAGTTAGAATAATTATGGACCTAGCTCTGCTCCAATCTAGAATTAAAATACAGTGGAACCTCTCATAATGAGTAATTCGCATAACGAGCAAAAAAATATGTGAAAAAGTTGCTCCCATAACGAGCTACATAGAAAGGATAAGTCCCTTTTTCACGACATCCACTTGTGAGCCGTGACTTCCGCGCCAGTACATCAGTCTGTTTTTAGCACTCGCTCCGTTAGCTCCTTGGTATCGCATGTGATCACCCATTCTTTCAAAATTTGTTTATATTATTATAAGTAATTATTTTATGTGCAAAGTATTTTAATCCGTTCAAAATTGTCCCCGAAGAAAAAAACACAAGAAGACTTAATTAAAATAAAACACTTATTTGTAGTATATCCACGGTGACTTGGATATACTACAAATAAGTGTTTTATTTTAATTAATTCAACATGAATTTCCACCAAGTACCGTCGGTTGAAAATATCAACTTTACACAAGAAGACGGCCAGAAGAGAATAAAAATAACTGTTGAAGTGAAACGTAAAATCATTGAAAAGCGAGAACAAGGTGTGAGCATGGCATATCTAGCGCGCACATACTATCGGTCAACATCAAAGATCTGCACTATTCTCAAGAACAAAGATAAAATTAAGAAGAAGGATGCTTCAAACGGAATGTCAAGAATGTCTACGAAATGGCATCGTTTACGGTTAGTTTTCTAGTTAAAAATGTTTAATTATTTGTCATAAATTCATATTTTTATTTAGGTTCATTTTTTTCCTAATCTAAATTTATTACAAGTTGTTACACTCTTTTATAAGTAATTTTATTTCAATAAACATTAATAAAGAAAAATCATAAAGTACTCCAAGAATACTTATTTTTTTCGGCATGGAACGCATTATTGTATTTTACATTGATTTCTATAGAAAAAATGTTACGCATAACGAGTAAGAGTCCGGAACGAATTAAACTTGTTATGAGAGGTTCCACTGTATTCCATTTCCAATCCTTTACAAAATCTGTGGTTTCTAATAATCCAGTACTTCAACCAATAAGCAATCTCATGGTAATAACCATTTTAATATAATTATTTTACAGGTGTTTATACTTTTATCCTCACTTTAAATCAGTCTTTTGTACAAAAGTTAACCTAAAGAAAGTTTACATGTTCTATGTTAATATTTTACTGGCAATCCCTCCGGGTAAGGGGCGAAGACTTGTGAGCACATATATTTGTACAAAATGTATTTACGAATTAAAACTCTTCAACTTATATCCATTTTAGTGACATGTTTTTTCTCATATACACTCAAAAATGTCAAAGAAAACTGTGGTTTTTAATGTCATTTACCCTTAAATAAATAAATAGGTACCCTTCTAAATATCTCCAAAAAAAATATTTTCCGAAAATTTGCCCATTTTCTAGTGTCCTTTAGTGTCTCCATCAAAAAATCTCATAGAGGGACATTGAAACACAAATAAAATGATGGAAACATTTATTGTGTAAGAAAATTATTACGAAAACAGAAATCCAAAAGTAAAAACGTAACAAACAAAACTTTCTTGTACAAACCCCATGGAGTCCCTTGCAGCAGGCACAAATCAAGTCACTCACTCAAAAGTCACATCATGCGATCTGAACAGACCACAACGTCCCTCCCACTATCACTTTTTATATATTTTGCACTTATGGTAGTGTCTAGTGTGTTGTTATTCAAATTATTATACATATTGTAGTTACCTACGTACTTGCTACATTCATGTATATGTTTAAATTACCACTTGGCATCATGGACAATGAGCGAAATACAGCATGGAAGTCACATTTTTCATCCCTTTTTTCACTTACTGTAGAGAGTAATGTTTTCTTATGATTCGTTCCCTACATAATAATAATAAACTTTATTGTGCTCAAAAAACAAACATATAAACAGATTATAAATACCAATAATTATCATGCACAATGGGCGAGTTTATCGCATGTAAGCGATATCTTTCAACTAACCCAACATAGTCTCAAGTTAGATTTTTTGGTGTATACTCATGTTTTTCAGGCAAGATTGAAAAATAGTACTGTATAGATAGAACTCTTAACAACAAGGAATAAATTAATAGACATCAATTAATTTGGAACATTTGATATAATTGGCTTTGGTCTGACTTTGAATATCAGTTTCTTTTTAACAATAGCTTTTACAATGTATTCTGTTCCAACTATAGTTTTATGCTCCACACCAAATGTAGAATCCAGTATACTTTTATTGTGGTCCTGTGTTGATTGTGTTTGTGTCTGACTTAAAGACTTTTCATGAATGTCTTTAAAAACCTTCTTCTCTAAAACAGCAAATGGTTTCTCCATGTTTGTTTCCTTTCCTTGCAGAATATGATGTCCGATTATCAGAATTGGTTGCCCACTCGTATTGTAATGTAAGTCCCCAACGAACTGTCTATGCAAGGCAGATTCATCTCGTGTTTTCAGATCACCTTGAAGTTCGATGATTGCCCATTCGGGTAACTCATCTTTTGTATGATGCCTGTAAAAAAGACATATCATATTTTTTTATTTGACAAATTATAAACCATTCGAGTTTTGGATGTTATGTGTAAGAAAAATTAAGAATTTTAATTTTTTTTTTAAACATTGATTGATAAATAAGTGTGATGAATCTTTTAAGTAGTAACTCTATTTTCACATAAGTTTCACGTATCAGCCAGACAGTTTTTAGCCCATTAGTCAAAAGATTGATGTTCTAAAATGCTGATGGATTAGTTAATAATAATAAACTTCATTGTACAAAATATTTAGACAAAATTAATAAGATAAACAACATGGCATTTACAAATAATTTTGCACAATTGAGTTTGTCGCAGAGACGCGATATCTTCGAACTAACACAATAAATTAAAACAAAAAACAAATTGAAAACAATGATAAAAAAAATTGTTCATCCACAGAAAAGTATGAATGTATTTTTTTAATTTATTAATTCTTTTTGCACATCATCATTATATAACAGCGTTAACAAAATAATATAAATTTTAAAAAAAACAAGGACGATATGCAGTGCAGATTATCACTATAAAGTGATTTTTTCCATCTAACCACAAAACATTGAGATATACCTAGTTAAAACAAATTTACTTATGTAAAATATAAACAAAACATCAATACACAACGAAAGAAAAAATCAACAAAATTTAAAATAATATTTGACACACACCCAACATGTGGTATATAGTCTGTACGCGACTAACTTTGCGCTCTCTACGTTGTTTTTGTATGTTGAGAGCGCGAAGTTAGTCGCATACAAGCTATATGGATTATGGATCAGATAAGGTTATTCTTGTTATAAGATAAATAAATTAATAGGTAACCAGAAAGTTTAATTTGAGAAGCAACACTTGATTAAAAGAATACAGTTTCTACAAAAATCAATTTCTTCAGCAAGGTTATTTAGTATAATTCTGTATTTCAAATTTTTTGCTGTTGTCACCGATTTTATGTATTTTTAAATCTCTTTGTGTATTTATTTTAATATCTATACATACTTTAATTTTATTTATTATGTTGATGAGTTAGTTGGAAGATAAAATTGGATAAACTCACCCATTTCAAAATATCATCCATTTGTATCATATTATTATTAATAACTCTGTAATTGATATTATACTTTAAATAACACACAGTTTTCTAAAGTTTAATTTATCGACCGACGGTTCTTGGTGGAAGTTCATATTAATAATTTTTAAAATGAAACACAATATTTAGTTATTCCACTATTGACTTTATTTATTTTTGCGAGCCGGCTTTCAAGAGCTTCCGCTCTCATCGTCAGGCAAAAGTAAAGTGAAGCTTCATTATAAGTTAAGTATGTGACAAACAGAAAACAATAGGTAAAAATTAAAAAGATGTGTTATTATCATGTATCGTCAACCATATTATAATAATTATGAGCCGCTGTGGACAGTCTTATATCAAACATCTCCAGCATTTGCCTTTGTACGATAACGGGGAAACCACAGAAAACCCTTATCAGAGATGTGCATTATTATAGAGGTTGCCTCCTCTAGTCGATCTATAAACACCCGTGTCAAAGAGCATTTCAGAGCTTTCAGAGGGCTGACCGGAAATTCGGAGATGTCAGATCATTGTATAGAGTACAATCATTCATTTGATGTACAAAATGTAAAGGTCTTACATTCAGAGAACCGTTACAGTAAATTAATTGCTCTGTAAACACTCGAAATTTATAGACATAATTTAAATGGCAACATTGTAAATATTCAAATCCCTTCACCTTCTCCTGTTTTAAAACCCATGAGTCATTCTTCCTAGTACAATTATCCCAACTCCACCAATCCTGCTATCATACACGCCCACCCTACCCTACCCCCCCCCCCTCTTTTGTATTTCTCATTGTAAGACATTAAATTTTGTTTTAGTTCTCTTGAAAATGTCAATTCCTTAACATTGACGAAAGCGCTCGAGGTTAGAATAAATCTTAGTGAAAAGAAAACTGTGTGTTATTTAAAGCATAATATCATCATAATGAATTTTCACTCTGTGAATGTACAAACTTTAGAGTTATTAACTCTGTAATTGCTAATGTTTTTTTTATTGTGCAATAAAGTTTATTATTATTTTATGTATTTGGTTACATACATCTCTCAATTATTCCAAAAGTATTAATATGTATTTTATAAAAGGAAAGAAATGAATAAACATTTGTAAAATTAAAAAAATATAATTACAAAAAAATTAGGAAAAGAAAAATATTACATATTGAATGTTGTAAGTAAACATGTTTTTTTTTAAATTCGGTTGGGGCACTAACCTGAAAACAAAATAAATTAAAATATTAATTAAAAAACTAAAAAAACATGTGCATAACAAATTTAATACAATATCATTGTTATTACTATTTTTTTTATTTATGAATACACATGTATGCATTGACGTATATATTTCTGAAATAAAATAAAATATTTATAATACCTTTGAAATTCTACAATACTCCAAAACGTAGTATTTTTTTTTAAATGCAAACATTGTTGTGTAAAAAATTGGTAAGTATTTAAAAAATGTTACATTAGAGATATCTTAACTAAACATCTTCATTATAGCGATAGGTATGCCACTTGTAGGAAATGTTGGGGTGGAGTATAAAACTTATCATAAAATATCTAAAAGAAAAGTTTATTTCCTTACGTATTGTTTGCTTAGCATCGGAACTTTTTGAATAAAGGATGTTTATTAGCCGTCATAGAAGACGCCCTCTTATACTCATAATACACAGCATCATCGGCCCCAGACAGCGAGGCCATATTGCCTGTTCTTTTGACAGCCCCAAATCCACTGCTGCCCGGACCTCCTTCTCCGATCACTCGCTCGTCTTCACAATCTATGTCAGAGGCAGCCAGAACCTGAAAGAAACAACTAATGATTGAAAACTCAAAGGAAAAATATTGGCATTTGGCGGGGGTGTCCAATACAAAGAACACACATTCTGGGAATGTGATCAATTATAATCACACAAAAAATATAACTTACCTGCTGTAAAAGCTGTCCCTGTTCTTCTCTTGTAGTGTAAAAGAGATCTGGTTCTTGATTCATTCCTGCTAACTCTGTGATAACCTGGAAACATATAATTAAGTTTTCAATAAGAATGAAATTTTAACTGATGTATGACAGATCACTGTAAGATTACATGCATTCTGTAATATGGGGTGTTCACATTTGGCCAGGCGAAAAAACAAAATTCGCCGTACGCCTGATCGTCACACCTGTGCACACAGTCCACCGATTCAGAAACGATCTGTCAGATGCGCTTTGATTTTGACACTGTTTTCAAAATGGTGGACGTCGAGATGGAGATCGCGAAGTGCTTATTTTTAGTCGAAAATGTTATAGTAGATGTTATAAGGCGCCTTTTAATTAAGGAAACAAACGCCACAAACCAACAACAAAGATAACAGCTGTCACGAAGCGGGAAACATTATAAAATTTATAGGTTATAAAGTTTTTACCATAGATACGAACGCTGCGCGAATCGTTCAATTGGCCGAAAATGTTGGAAAGTGGTCAACTCGAGACGATATCGTTTCTACTGGTTTTTATCGTTTCAGACTATCTTGTCATTTTGTTCACACGGTTCAAATGGCTGGCGATATTCGCCAAAGTGAGAACACCACAATAGACAGTTAGGCAGACCAAGACAAAGGTTATTAGATAACATCAACCAGTATCTGGATGAGCTGAATATTTAAGGTGGTTGGAAATCCACTGCACAAGATTGAAAGGCTTGCCTATCCATTGTTTCATAGGCAAAAATTTTACAATGTAACCAGGCCCCCTAGTCAAAACACATTTTAGCGTTATGAAGTCGTTTGACTACAAACGAAATTACGACAATCTACCTACATGTACCATATAATTATGCGTTATTGTTGCAATTATAGTCGTAATTTCGTTTGTAGTCGAACGACAAGTGACGCTAAAATGTGTTTTGACTAGGGCTGCAGAAATAAATATTCAAGTTAAAATCGTTTACCTTGTAACTATACCCCTGATTAACAAGAAACCTTTGCCTCTTCCTGCTGTATGACATTTCCATAGTGTCTTGTGACACCAGAGTGTAAAAGAAAGCATTATATTCCTCAGCTATGGCACCTTTTTTCGCTCTCAAAATACGGCCTAAAAACAACAATCACAAATTTACCTAAAACGTTATTTGATCTAGTGTGAGTAATTAAAATTTAATAAAAAGATCCAATAAAATACTACCCATACCTAATCTTTGTGCTTCTTGCCTCCGAGATCCGCCATGCGAGGATATTTGTATAAGAACATTGGCTTCGGGTAGATCGAAACTAGTATCAGCTACTTTACTTACAAATATAGTATTTACCTGAAATAAATGCAGATGCCAAAATAAAACTTCAACTCATACATCATTGTGACGCAATACAAAGTTATGACATTCCGAATGAGTGGTAAACATCATCCCCAAATAGAGAGGTGATAAGTGTTTTATATATTTATTCCAAAACAAAATTAATTAATTACGTAATTTCAAAAAAAATGTGATGATACTTATGCAGTGGTAAGATTTTTACAATATTAGAAATTTCTTTGAGTTTGTATACAAAACACCTGCCTTTTACAAGACACATGGAAATTTACAAAAGAAGATAATTTATTTATTTTTGAAGAACATACACTGTGAAAGTTTGTCATAGTCAAATTAAATATTTTATTACAAAAGATGATTCAATGGGTATTTTCAATAATATTTAAAGATATACCTACAGGTAGTTTGATTGTGTTCAGATATAGTTTTTTGTACAGTTACATGTAATTAAATATACCAAGATATGAGAATACGAGTATTAGTATCTTCAATTTAATTACAACACAGTAAAAAGGAAAATACCTTTGGATTGAACTTAAAATTTTGTAGAATCTGTATCCTTTCACTTTGTGTTGTAGGACCATAAATATAAGATTTGTTCATCTTCACAGCATAGTGTTTGAGGGCAAATACATTATCAGAAAATACTATTGTCTTGTCACCTCGACGTTCATGGTACCTAAAAATAAAGTTGAAATAATAATTTCCTTTAGTATTTTCAATGTGTTGAGAAAGCAAAATTAGTTAATATAATATCAATATACCTATATAACACCCACACCATGTCCCAGGTGGAGCAGGCATATAAACTAGAACATCATATTCCATCTATCGTAACATACTTTTTTCCCTTCCTCCATATTCATCCAGTTTCTCACACATACATGCCAATTTCTCATACTCAAGAGAATTTGGTTCACATGGTCAAGTCACCTAGTTCTTGGACGTCTACACTTTCTTACACCCCCTCTTTCATATAAATGAACTCTCTTCGTCCAAACCATATCAGCTTATTTACACACATTCTATTCACAACACGTCTCTCGTTTATCCGCTCATTTTACTGATATCCTCATTCTTCCATACATGAACAACAACGAAGTACACAGTACTTTTTTTCACGGGCAACATTTCTTCTTTGGATGTCCTTATTTTATCTTCCATCTCTCCCAAACATACTTCCCAAAACTAGATTCTCACTCACTTGCTCTAGACATTCATTGTCAACTTTTATTTGACAAATCGTTCTTTCGTTCTCTCTTTCAAACACCAGTACTTTTGTCATTGTAACATTAATTTTTAACTCATTCACACTACAACTATTTCACACATACGAAACAATCTTTTTTAAATCTCTTTCATTTTCACCCATTAATCCTAAATCATCAGCATACCTCAAGACATTCACCTGATTCCAATTCATTAAATTAATATAAATGAATTATAAGTGAAATAGAATTATTGGTAAATTTGTATATTTTATATTATGAATGAGGTGAAATTTTTAGTGAATTATTTATTTGCGAATCAGGTTAAACTACATACTTCGAGTATGTATTAAATTGTGGGAGTGAGTTGTGAATAATTGGATAAATTTGTTGATAAAAAGTATAATATTAATGATGAACATTTATAATGAAAAAAATTATATATATTTATTTATTCTCAATCATTCTTGGTCCAGACCCCCTAGACAAACATGCACTTGGCGATCGATTACAAACAAATTTTCGACAATAACTGCAACAATAACGCATGATTACATAGTAAATGTAGGTAGATTGTCGAAAAGTTCGCCAGTAGTCGATCGCTAAGTACGGTTTATCTACGGCCACAGGTGATTGAATGCCTTCTCCAAGTTAATAAACATGCAGAAGGTTTCAGGTGTTTAACAAAAAACTTCTCTATCATCATTCATAGGGAGAAGATTTGATCTGCATGCCCTCTATCATTCAAAAAAACTCGCTGCGCATCCCATATTTTAGTTTCAGTAGTATTTTGCAATCTTTTAATCAAATTTTTCACATACTACTGTAATCAGCAAGCTTATAGCCCGAAAACTTACTAATCTAATCCAATCACCTTTTAAATTAAGAACAAAGGGAAGAAACCAGCCTCCCGTTTCGCTGCTGTTTTCAGCTAAACATTGTTAAACATTCTTACAACATGATGCATACTGCACAAGTTGACTAACCTTATGAGATATTGGCAAGCTCTGAACTTGGATGGGTTCATGACATACAAAAGGAGTCTCTTAGCAGTCTTGCATGTCAGGTACTCCCTGTAAAACTCTGGGGCCATAGGACACCACACCTCAGCGCACTGGACTCTGGCAATGAAACCTCTTTTCTGTAACTCCAACCAATTAGCTTCATATAGCTTTGGTCCAATTAGGAAATTGAGATCAGCTATTTTGTCATCTTCACGAAGTAGAGTAGCGGTTAAACCTGGAAAAATAATATTAACTGTGTCGGTATTAAGGTGGTAGAATTCCACAATGAAATTAAAAAATAAATATTTTTTCTACTCTGTTTTTTATTGAGAGAGACGTCTTTCTCAATAAAAATGAAATTGACAATCTTTGTTTTAATTTCAAGGAAAAATAACATATATGTATATTTATAATAATATATTTATGTTGACCAAATTAAACACTTCCATATTCCTAGTATATCAATCACATTGATTAAGACACATAGAGGAATTGTATAAATTTGATAGAAGTAAGAAATAGTTGAATTAATATGTTTAATAAAGTTTGCAGATTCAAGAGATATTCAAAAAATATATTAACCTAATTTGCAATGAGAGTGAACAATGGTAAGAACCCTTCTAAACATCTTAGCAGGAATGGTATGTACTTCATCTAATAAAAGCAGTCCCCATTCCTGACTCTTGAGCCACTTCATGGTCTGCTCAGCCTCCCAACTCCTGCGCTGAGTGTGAGTGATCATACTGTATGTTGTTACCAGAACACCACACCCGACTGGCTTATCTTTAGCTTCAGATGTAAACCTAAACAAAAAGAAAGTTGTTGTTTTTTGCAATAAAACATAATACAGTGGAACCTCTCATAACGTGCACCTCTCATAACGAGTAATTCGCATAACGAGAAAAAAAAAATGTGAAAAAGTTGCTCCCATAACGCGCTACATAGAAAGGATAAGTCCCTTTTTCACAACATCCACTTGTGAGCCGTGACTTCCGCGCCAGTACATCAGTCTGTGTTTAGCATTTGCTCCGTTAGAGCCTTGGTTCCGCATGTGATCACCCATTCTTCCAAAATTTGTATTGATATTATTAGTAATTTTTTTATGTGCAAAGTATTATAATCCGATCAAAAATGTCCCCGAAGAAAAAAACACAAGAAGACGGCCAGAAGAGAATAAAAATAACTGATGAAATGAAATGTAAAATCATTGAAAAGCGAGAACAAGATGTGAGCGTGGCATATCTAGCGCGCACATACTATCGGTCAACATCAAAGATCTGCACTATTCTCAAGAATAAAGATAAAATTAAGAAGAAGGATGCTTCAAATGGAATGTCAAGAATGTCTACGAAATGGCATCGTTTACGGTTAGTTTTCTAGTTAAAAATGGTTAATTATTTGTCATAAATTTATATTTTTATTTAGGTACGTTGTTTTACCTAATCTAAATTCTATTAAAAGTTGTTACACTCTTTTATAAGTAATTTTATTTGAATAAACGTTAATAAAAAAAATCATTCAAGTACTTCAAAAATACTTATTCTTTCGGCATGCAACGCATTATCATATTTTACATTGATTTCTATAGAAAAAAATGTTTCGCATAACGAGTAAGAGCCTGGAACGAATTAAACTTGCTATGAGAGGTTCCACTGTACCTATTAATATAGTTTTAAAATGTTATACTAAAGCACTGTTTAATTTTCACATATGATTATGTATTTAGTCAATTAACAATGACTAAACGCTAATTGCCGAGCGCTTTCGCCTTGTGGCATCTTCAGGGCAAGAGTTACTTAAAACTTTAAGTAACTCTTGCCTTGAATTTTGAAGGGGCACGAAATATTATAAGGAATAATTTACCTATAACATATTGTTACCTGCAAATCATGCTGTCATCGGCAGTAGACCACATCTTAAACTGTTGTTTCCACTGTTCAACTGACACACCCGAGTTGCAGAGCACTAAGGCTCTTTTGCGTACTGTACAACACGCTGTGACACCGACGAGGGATTTGCCAGCACCACATGGTAATACAATCACACCGGATCTAAAATGTGAAACAGATAAAATCATAAATTATTTAAGTCTCACAATACGCCACGTACAAAGTTCAATGAATCCAAATCCACCCTTAACACCTGTGGACAGGTGTTAGGTCGACAGGTTTCGAACCACGGATTTTCCATTTGAAAGTCATAAGCTGCATCATCCGTTTACCTACCACCTTGTATGTGATGAAAGAATTTGATATCACCCACGTGGCAACCATGTGCCTTGCATTACCTTCGTCTATTTTTTTAATATTCATGTTGACCTATTCACTGCACTTCGATTATTTCGTTTTAAGAAGTTCAATGTTTCCACAGATAATAATAATAAAATGCCGATGATTCCAGTTACATACTCATGCTTAAAATCTAGTTGATATATCACAAAAGCTTTTATTTTTTACAAAACGTAAGAAGTAACACTAAAGCCTTCCCGATAATTAATAAACTAGTGGACTAATTAAATTCAAAAATGAATTATTACTTTACCTTGCTCTTCCATTTCCAAACATTTTTCTTAAACTTTTCTCTTGATAAGGTCTAAGCACAGCCATTGGTTTCAGATCTATATTAATATCTGGATTAACCTGGAATTTAACAACAAATAACATTTATGTTTACGCTAAGCATAATAATTTTATTTTGTCACCTTTCAGTTTGATTCCCGAACAGTGTCAGATTGATTCCCGAACAAGGCAAAATGGCTTTTTTCAATTTGTCCTAGGTCTGGGTGTAATATGTCTATGTGTTTAATGCATAATGTATGTGTACATTATTGAGTATGTACCCATAATACAAGATTTATATCTAAGTTTGGGACTAGCACAATATGTGTGACTTGTCTATACATGTTATGTTATAATACATATTATAAAGCCAAGATGAGGAACAGATGTTGGGTATCTGGTTGAGGGACAGAATAAGAAACAAAACTCTGCAAAGTAAAACAAATATTATTGACTAAGTTTACAAGCTGAAGCGGCAATGAGATGGCGATCCTGAACGCCAAGGATTCTTATATATGGCACGACAAGAAAAGCAGAAGTCTCCAATAGGTTTTACATATTCATGTTTACATTATTGACTTATTTTGACATATTTTTGTCGGTATTGTTATTCCTCGGTATTAACATCTATTTACATATGTCTACCTATTTATGTTATGTGTTGTCTGCTGAACTATCTATCTATCAACATGTAAAATAAATAAAAAATGTAAGTCAAAAATATATTCTGGTATGATGAGTAAGAAATGGGTTTACAATCCTCAAGACAAAAATGATTGGATAATAATTTTTAGGAGATAGTAGTAAGTAAAATATGCGTTACTGTATCATTCCTAAAGTCATATTCAGCCAACAATGGATGATCCAGTTCAATGCATCTCTTCTGAACAACTTCTATCTTCTCCGGATCCACCTGGAAGGCTACTGTCCCTGTGCCAGCATCTTCCTCTGCTTCCTCATCTTCCTGGTCCATTTTCTCATACAGATTGGTGATGTCTTCTGGAACAACTTCAGCAGGTACATCAGGCTTGGCTTCACCATCTGGAATAAATAAAATATAGTTGATTACAATAATATAAAACTATCAAAAAAACACTTAAAGTTATTTATATTCAGCAGAAAAACACATTTTATATAAACCTTCAAAAAATATCTCAATATTAACACAATCATGGCGTCTCCCATAAGTGGAACAGCCAGCATGCTAAATGCTCAACTAATATTCAGATATGTATATATGTATGCTAGGTGAATTATTCGGCACCGTTTAATGGACCATCCATGTCAAAGGTACAGGAAACCATGTTGGAAGAGCGATGTCTTCTAAACATTGTGATTGATTGGTTTTTACGAAGATCCTCGGAGAGTCGTTTCCAGATGACGCAAAAAACCCTATTATGGAAGCAGGACTTGTTTGCCCTATTGATCTCGTCCAGCATATTGGTGGATGACTTTGCTGAGCGTAGGGGTCTACTTGCAGGTGTTTACAGAACACAGAGCTCAGAAAGCTCAGATGCACAGAATGAAAAGTATATGACGACATTGAAAGCTGTGTGAATGAAAACGATATGATAGATGTGACTGAGATTATGAATGCGTTAAAAAAAGCGAAATGCAGTAAAGCTGTAGGGTATGATTGTGTTGCCGTTGAGCTCATCAAGTCTGGTGGACCGGAGGCTCTCGTGTGGTGCTTGGAGCTTTTCAACGAATGTTGGAGAGAAGACGTTACACCAGAGGATTGGAGGAGGGCTATCATCTGCCCCCTGTACAAAGGGAAAGGCTCTAGACTTGAATGCGGGAGTTATCGGGCTATTAGCTTAGTGAGCTCAATAGGGAAACTGTATGGTAGAATTTTGATTGAGAGAGTACGAAAGATATGGGAGTGTAAGATATGGGATGAACAAGGAGCTTTTTTGAATGGTAGAGGGTGCACCAATCGTTTTTTTGTGCAATCGTGGATTTAGAGCAGGGATGCACAGACTTATAGGGAACAGGAGCCACTCGGGAAGATCATGAGCCATGGACGGGCTACTATAAGAAAATTAATAATTAAAATTTCTACCCCCCCCCCTCTGTCACAGATTATTCAAAATGGAATAGGAATTTGAAATATTTCAAAAACTCCTCAGTTTTCTTTAAGAATATTTACTCGAATTATTAAGTATCCGGTACATTTACCGAGTATCCGATTATCACTGGTATTGACATTTTTTTTTTTTTAAATATTTTTATAATTTGCTGGCGGGCCGCAGATATACCGACCGAGGGCCACATGCGGCCCGCGGGCCGCGGTTTGTGCATCGCTGATTTAGAGAAAGTATATGATCGAGTAGACCCGGAAAGGTTGTGGCGCGTGTTGTCGTAGTATGGGGTGAGCAGCTGGTTGATCCGCGCAATCTCTTCACTTTACGTGGGAAGCTCCGCTTGTGTGAGGGTAAATAACACTCTCTCCAAGGGAGTGAAGCAAGGTTGTGTCATGTCTCCGTGGCTGTTCAACCTATTCTTCGACTACTGTATGCGACCTGTGAAAGAGATGGATGTTGGTGTCGAGCTGAATGGGTTTCGGGTGAATGCATTGATGTACGCAGATGATTTGGTGTTAATGGCTGAGAGTGAAAGGGACTTACAAGAGATTGTGACGTGTGTGTATGATAGTTGCAACTTGAATGGTTTGAAAATGAATGTTATGAAGACGAAAGTTCTAGTGTTTGAAAGAGAGAATGAAAAAACGATTTGCGAGATCAAAGTTGGTGACGAATGTTTGGAGCAAGTAAGTGAGTATGTATATTTGGGAAGTATGTTTGCGAGGGGTGGAAGATGCGATAAGGACATTGAAAGAAGGAAAGTGGCCGGTGCTAGAGTAAACGGTGCACTTCGACCCATTGTCAGCAATGGCAATGAAAGCGAGACATGGACGTGGTCGAAGAAGGACGAAAGTGGAATAAATGCAGTAGGATGCAATCGTTGAGAAGAATGGTTGGTAAAACGCTGCGTGATAGAGTGAAGAATGAGGATATTAGAAGAATGAGCGGATGCAAGAAGAGTGTTGTGGACAGAATCATCATCATGAGCTCGACAGTCCTGGGTGGGCCTTGGCTGAATCCAGTAGTCTCTTCCACTCTATCGTCTATCCTTTGATGCATCGGCGCTGACAGAGTCCATCCATCGCAGTTTGGGTCTTCTTGGTCTTCTTCGTCCATGTGGTGTGAGGAGTGTGCGGCGTTTTACAGGTCTATCGTCGTCCATTCTGATTATGTGACCGGCCCATCTCAAACGTCCCACCTTGATGGAGCTGATCACATCGGGCTCTCCATAACATGTCATAAACGTTGTGGACAGATTGCGCGTGAATAAACTACGGTGGTTTGGGCATGTTGAACGAATGAACGAGGTAAGAGTGACAAAGAGGATATACTTGTCTGAAAGAAAGGGCGTGAGGAAACGCGGGCGTCCGAGAACCACGTGGCTTGATCACGTGGATCAAATTCTCAAGGATGGCTGCGTGTTGAGTAAGAGGAACCGACGTGCGTGTATGAGAAACTGTATGAATGTGGAGGAAGCGAAGGAAGTGTGTAAAGGTAGATCTGTTTGGCATTCCGTTCTCTCTGCCTACCCCACTTGGGACACGGCGTGAGGGTATAGTATAGTTAAATAAACAAAGTTTTTTACTTGGGGGCACATTGTTTCCAGTAGCTGCCTTGCCACCAAAAGTTGGAACAGTCTTCTTTTCTAAAGTTCCACTAATAAGTGACTCCTCCTCATCTCCCGAATTCCTTAACCGACAGTCCTGAATGACGGGATCTTTTAGAAGTTTCTGAAGAACATCCGGATATAAACTTTCTATGTAATACCTAAAAATTGTAAACGGAGAATAAAACTTTGAAAACAAAATAATTAAAAGTACATTTATTTTGATTTATCAGTTCTACAAAACAACAACTCAATTCCTAATATTCCGAGATACAGCATGTCAAATTTATGAGCCACTATTACATGTGATTAAAACCACAAATATGTGCTTCCAACATAAAAAAAATATTTAAAATTCTTATAATTCAAATCTAGTGGTATATGAAATTGATTGATGATGTGTTTCTAATAACAATAAGACTTACTTGTTATGTTTTAACACTAGTTTCACTTTTCCATATGAGAGAGTGCATAGTTTAATAAATTCCACAATACCATCAGGTACACTACACTTGCTGAGTCTTCTGAGATATTCTATAATGTCGTGAGTCTGTAGTCCCACGGATACAGCTGCATACAAACTGTA
Organism: Athripsodes cinereus; assembly: GCA_947579605.1. Taxonomy (NCBI): domain Eukaryota; kingdom Metazoa; phylum Arthropoda; class Insecta; order Trichoptera; family Leptoceridae; genus Athripsodes; species Athripsodes cinereus. The sequence goes on along the minus strand of OX388314.1, from coordinate 11,853,013 downwards.
GGCTGTTAGTTTGTACTCATGGATATGTTCAGGACTGAAACATTAACCATCTAGTGAATCTACTTTCTGATTTAATGATATTGCGAAAGAGTTTTGTTACATAAAGACACAGATAAATTTCCCGCAGTATGTGATTTTCGACTACGGATTATTCCGGCGATACAACCATCAAAAGTAAGTATCTTTATGCACTTGTAGCACTGCTGTATTTTTATACAGTTGCTCCACTGCAGGTACTCCAAAAATCCTACAAAATTCATCCATGGGGAGCACTCTTGGTTTACAAAGTATTATTGTAATAATCAGGTGATATCGGTCAGCTGGAAGATATTGCATCTAGGTAATAAGCTCACTAAATGCTCATGATTTTTTGTGATCAATAAAGTGTTATCATTATTTTAACTATCCCTTATGAAACCAAAACATTACTCACAAATAAATTTATTCTGTGAAGAATGCCCGAAAAACAATGAACACTATAATTCTAAATTTCTAAGTGCATACAATGGTAATCACTATTGGTGAGTAAGGTGTATGTCATTAATCATAACACATAAACAAAATATTAAGAGTTGCAATATAGTAGTAATTCTGAGTATGGATGATATTGTATAATACATATAAATTTTTTTATTCAGTCAGATTTTGAATATAATATTAATAACATTACAAAAAATTTATTTACCGACAAACGGGCTCAGAAATAGCAATGAGGAAATCATGGGCGTGTTTGTAAACTGGTGAGAAGGATTCCAAGAAGATGTGACCATTGGGAGCAACCCACAGGGGACGAGAATTATGATCCGGCTTTAACTGCATTTGTACTCTGAAATCAAAATCAATATATGTATATACATTTTGAATATGCAATTTGCAAAATTTATTTACAGGCTAAAAGAGTTATATTTAGTTCAACAATTAAAATATTATTTGAACTATATACTCCAATTTAATAATATTATTTAAAAAAATATATCTGCATATATAAATTTTATAAAGAAATACTTTCAAATTGAACTTGCATGGTAGAAAAGAGAGTATTAGGTGTTGCAATACTTACAAAACAGCTTTTGCAGGCTTATGTATGTATGTTGAATGATTTATTCAATGTCATCAGACACTACAAACAGTACTACAAGTGAAATGTGTGCCAATAAAATATAGTGCCTGATGACATCACAACGAGCTAATTCAATAGACCATTAAAGGTCACGTGGTCTTGTCTATGGATTTGCTTTTGCTTGGGGGGCAAACAGTCAGATTGCGCAAATCATCCTTGTAGGATGTTATGCCACAAGAGAAAAAAAAGAAAGTCAGACGACAAAATAATAACAAAATCGACACTGACAGTTTTTTTGATTATTAGGTATTCTTTAGGCGTTCCACCTAATACTACACCGTAATCGTCTGTTGTGTTGGGATGCCTGATGCCCCTCAATGATTTTTCTGTGACGTCATCCTTTAATGGTCTATAACATGGCGTTTAAAATTTTGACAGAAAATATGTATTTTTAAAATGAAAAAATTTAAGGCAAAGGCTATTTGTCCGTAATTACATAGAAAAAAGAAAGAAATTATAAAATTTATCTATGGTGAACTTTTCCATAGAGAAATTGCTAAATATGTTTATGGTTAACTATTACACACTTTTTTTAATAGAAATCGGTAGAAGTACCCGACACTTTTTTGAAAGAGGTATTTTGAGAAAATACTCTAAAAGAAAACCGAGGAGTTTTGAAACATTTCAAATTCCTATACCGTTTTGAAAATTTATCGACGAGGGGGGGGGGGGGGTAGAAGTTTTAAGGTGAAGTTAAGTTATCAAATGTTCCATATTTGGAGTATATTTTTGTGCGGCCCGGTAGGAAATCTCATTCTGAAATTTGGCCCGGCTGCTGAAAAGGTTGGCCACCCATGCTCTAATCGATTTATTACACTTTATCCGGTTATGGAAATAACTTTGTTCTCAGACAAAATATACAAGCTTAATGCTCTTTATATGGGAACATACCTATAAAACATGAAATATGCAAAATGACAAATGTTTAAATGATATTGCACTATTCAAGCATTGAAAGTTTGCTTTCTCATAAAGCAAACTAACCGAAAACGTAATTAGAAATGTCATCGGACATTACGACTGCCAATCAGTGTGACCAAATTTTATTTTCAAAAACTACTAAATGGGGGAGTCAAAAACTACTAAATTCTTAAAATGGTATAGGAATTTCAAGAATTTCAACTCCTCGGTTTTGTTAAACAATATTTTATCACAGTACCTTTTTACCGGGTATTTGTACCGACTATTGAAAAAAGTTACTCGCTTAAATTTCTACCCCCCCCCGTCGCCGAATATTCAAAATGGTATAGGAATTTGAAGTATTTAAAAAACTCCTCGGTTTTCTTCAACAATATTTTCTCGCAGTACCTTTTTCTACAATGTACTCGGTATTTGTACCGACAATTATTTTCGATCAGTAAGTATCGGGTACTTTTCCCAAGTACCCGATAATTTGCCGACTAAATACAAAAACTGCCAAAAAACTACCAAAGAAATAAAAACTACTAAACATTCTTGCAAATGCCTCAAAAACTACCAAAAAAGTAGGAAACTACCAAATCTGGTCAAACTGCTGCCAATATTTGTATTATTATTTTTTTGACAGACGTCAAAACAGCGTGGCTTTGTTTATCTTTACATAAAATTCCTTACGAATAGCCATTGAATTGACAGACGTCAAAACCATGCCGTTTTGTTTACATAATTTACTGTAAAATACTTCAAGGTCAAAACTGTCATTATTTGACAGTGACAGTAATTTCTGTTACTGATGAATAGCCGATGCGAAAATTTAATGAAAAGTTTTATTTTATTGTTTCTTCTTAGGATATTTGTGATTGGCGTATGTTTATTAAATAAATTGATAACATTTTTTCCTATTCCTCACACATGCATGTTCCTCATAGTTGTACAATGACTTCATCCAGCCAACAAGATATACCAGGAATTGAACTCAGGGCCTCTGGAGTCAAGTGCTCTAACTAAATGGGCCACAGAGGTGTGTGGGTAGCCTCTGAGTATTATAATTATTAGTTGCAAATTACATATGTACGTCACGTCAATTCGAAGACTATATATATTCCATTGTGTTTTTAATGTCTTAATAAATAAGATAGTTTCAAGAATCTCAAAACCTTATGATTATATCATTACACAACTTAGTTCAAGGCTCTGTACATAGCATAGATTTTTATATATAATACCTAGATGGAGTACTCGTATGTATTTTCATTGTAATAAAGTGAGGCACCATTTTTCGGCACTTTTGACAGATCGGTTGGCGAAAAAAAGTGTGGTAAATCACTTAAAACATCGACAAGAACTTCAAAAAATGTCCAATTACGTTTTTATAAATGTAAAAATGATATATTTTTATAAAAATGCGAGAATTACTTCATAAAATGTAGGAAACACCACACGCTTTCGCCAACCGATCTGTCAAAAATTCATAGATTTTTTGCCTCACTTTTGTAAATGAGTCAGGGTTCTAGGTTTTGTATGGAATTCTGTGGTACATAGTAGTAAAATTGTGATTTATACAACAATTCAACAGAGTACACAAATGTCTATAATGAAATACCTGTAATCTTTAGCACCAAATTCATCTTCCTGTACTTGTTCATCATTCTTCTCAACATTCTTTGATGCTGCTCCTGGGACTTCTGCTTCACCTCCAGCTTCCTCTTCCACATTACTTACAGGCCCTTCAGCATCTCTACGTTTTTTTCCTTTAAATTTTGCACAATATTATAATTTAGTAAACATTTCATGTTTAGACATGATTCATAACCTCAAAGAGATTCATAACAAATTAGATTATAATTTTACCTTGATTTTTATCACTAGAGTTTTTACTAGATCCATCATACTTTTTGGACCGTTTCGGTGGTCCCATATTAACAGTGTAAATAATAATACCTACGGTAGAAAAATAAATGAACAAAGTTGGAATGACACAAACACAAATTTGAACATAATACAAGATATATGAAACTTACCTTATTTTAGAAATATGAGGGTAACGATGTTTGAAATTGTATTATACAAAATACAGTTCATTAAATGATCGCGCAACCAGCTCAATAAAATAAAATTTTCTGCCTTAACTCAACCATTCGCGAACATTGACGTTTCCCATCGAATTTGTCAGTAATAATAATTTTAACGGTCCGTTATGTTACCAACCTGGAATTTCGCGCGTAAAATATCGAAGTCAATTGACTCGATGTAATAAAAAAACTTCTGGTAAGTTAATGGAAAATAATCATTGCTATCCTCAACATAAAGTTATACTTACAGTTTTACATAAATAGGCATTGTTAAAAGAATCTAACTATCGCTATAATTAAAACTTGTACAATACTGCACAAAAATTCCAAAACAAAACGACCACTTCCTAACCTCTGACAGACATGAACGTAGTATTATATTCTCTTTGGACATGAGACAGCTGATGAAAATAATATTGAGAAATTAATACTCTATGGACAATGACAACCTGTGTTGCCAGAAATATGTGCTTATTGCTCATGGCCACACTAAATAAAAAAATACCGTACGATTGGCTTACACCAATGATCCGAGTCATAAATTTAAAAAATCTGTTTCTGAGTTTGAAGCATTTCAAAAACTTCTCGGTTTTCTTGAAGGATATTTTCTCACAGCACCTTTTTCTACGATTTGAAGGACAACATTATAGTAATATATATACCTAATGAGCTACAATCCATTGGATTGGTCTGCAACGAGTTTGGACTTTCTTCTCCACTCCTCCCTATTCTCAGCCAGTCTCTTCAACTCCATATATGAGCCACAGCTCATGTCCCTCTTCAGTTGGTCCATATAGGCGTCTCTCGGTCGGCCTCTGCCTGACTCTGCCATTTGTGCCTTCGGTCCTACCCTCTGCGGTTGAGTAATAGTTGGTGTTCATTTGGAATATACCCGCACAGAATTCCATTAGCGGGCTGTTTCACCACCTCTGGATAAAGTGCCAGATAGCCAATCCAACACAAATCTAACGGATAAAACGAAAAATGCGTTTCACGACTCCCTGACAGCGCTATCCTATAGATTAAGTTCCAGATAAGTTATCCGGCCGATAAGTCTTAGATAGTGTTAAACTGTCAAAATTTGTTAAATAAATTTATGTATACCCGTTACTTTGATCATTGGTATAAAGTTTCGGTAATAGTGCGTGCATGAGAAACATCGTGACTAGATTTGGTGGCGTGGTAGTTACCTACTTTTTGGTATTTTTAAAGTACCCGATTCTTAATGATTCGAGCAAATATTTTGAAAATTCGGCGAAGGGGGGTGTAGAAATATAAGTGCGTAACATTTTTTGTTCGAAAGTAGTATCTGGTATTGACATAAACAATAATCGGTACAAATACCCGGTATATTGTAGAAAAAGGTACTTTGTAAAGTTTTTGAAATATTTCAAATTCCGAAATTTTGAAGAATTTAGTAGTTTTTAACCATTTAACCACCTTAAGCAGTAGTTTTTACCTCTACATATGGTTTTTACTAGTGATGTGAGAAGAGAAAATTCTCCAAAGAAATTTCTCGAGAACGAGAAATTTCTCCTCTGATGAAAAAGAAATTTCTCTCCATAATTTTTCTTAGTGGTATTATGACCTTTCGCCCAGTACACTCCGCAGCCAACTTGATTGATCCAAAAATTTGTAGGGCTGATTAAGGCCCAAATCAGAGGTTATTAACACTATTTTCCATGTACGTACCTGCAATTTTTTTTAACTTAAATATGGGCATGTGGGGTGTCAAACATCAAGATTTTTCATCAGTTATTAGCACTTTTTATATGTAAGTACATAACATTATTTTGTTTCCACAATTAATTGTAGCCATATTGGTGATAAATTTGTACATTGTTATTGATTGATTGAATGAAGTAGGTACCTATTTATTATTATTATACTGTTAAATAAAAAATAAAAAAAATCTCCGAAAATTCTCTACTTCTCGAGAAATTATTTCTTGAGAATTCCACAACACTAGTTTTTACTAAATTTGCTGCAGGCAATTATTATATTATAATTATTTTGTAAGACTTTATTTTCTTTCATACTTTTGTACACATCTATTGCTGTCCTAGGTTTACTTTTTTTATTAATTTTGGAACCCTTGCGCAACTTTTTACATTTTTTCTGTCTTTAATAATAATATTTAGACAATTTTATTAAAATGCGCTGTTTTGCGGAAAAATCACCGCAAGGACCCATTCAGGAATCCTAATATCTCCTGAAAAATAGGGTATTTAACCCTTTTTGAACACCTCCACTTTCTCCAGCGTTCGCAAATCATAGGGAATTTTGTTCCACAGCTACAGACCAACCACACAGATGGCATGGTCAACATAGTTAGCTAGAATTATTTGCAGTTTATGCTTCAATATTTGTAATGAGATATTTTCTGCAGTTTTATTTTTATCTCAATGTCAATGTTTTTCACAAATTTAACTAAGCATGTACAATGAAATCAGAACTTGGAATTGGTACAATTTTTGAGATGACACGAGATATGTTGTGCACTTGTATATAAGTAAAAAAATAATTTGGGAATTACTAAATAAAAAACAGTGGTTTCATGAATACAGGGCATTTTATTGATTTTAATAAATATTCCAAAATGACCCCTAAATATTATTATTTATTATCATATTATATTTGTTATGAAACTTGTGACGTTGTTACAACGCAACTACAAGTGTGAGACTTCCTTAATAATTACACCAATCATGAATCATCCTTCATCACCAATCACTAGGCCATGGCCTGCCTGTGTCACCTTGCAAACTTTATATACCACATAATATTTATATATTTATGTAATCTATCTATGTATCATATTATATATTCTCCCCTTCCACAACTCAAGTATATATATATAAATATTTATACATAGGTATTACTATTATTTAAAGTTTACTCTCAGCCAAATTGAACACTAGTGTCTGCTGGATAGTTTGGGCACGTAATTACATAATACAGTAAATATAAAACATCATTCATGGTGAGGTTTTGATTCATGGAACAAAGCAAACCCCACAATGATATTATTATATTACAATCTATAATAAATAATATATATTCCATTGATAAACACGTCTCATTCCTTCCCAATTACAATGACTGTGTGGTGGGTGCTTAGTGTTTAGGCTTCTCTTTCAAATTATGATACAAACAATTGTGAAAAAAAATAAACGAATAAATGCGGATCACCAAAGTAATCTTAAAATAATATGAAACATAAAAAAATAGCATTATGTAAATAAATAACTACACCTACCACACACACGCTCGCCAGTGTGACTCGAGTCCTCTGATCTATATGACTCATAAAAATACATTTAAATATTGCATTTAGACTAACTCAGTGACATTACAATGATTCAATTTACATTTCCGACAACACAAAAATATTCATTAACACGGAAAAATATATAATGATTTCAATACAACACGACTGTATGTTCCATTGGGGGTTTACTCTTGACACTCATATTCAATAAAAATGTTTGTGATTTCGATAAGTCACAATTATTCAAATAGTTACACTTCATTTATGAGTTGATTGGCAGTTAACTAGTTACAGATAAAATAACTTGATAATGTTACCCATATATAATGAAATGAAACATTGAATCAGATGAAGAATACAATAATTAAATAATCAGTTTAACATGAAATATTTTATTGCACAGAAAACAACGTTTTATTAATATTTTATCATTAACTTCTTTTTGTAAGGTTACTTTAAAGAACACATCATTATAAGCCATTATCTAATTATCTAAGTAATACAATTTGTCAGAGGAATGTGTCCCCTATTGATTTCATAATATTTTACAGTGGCTATAATTATTTATAGGTGTATTGTACCATAGTTTTACACACTTTGGGGTAACTCCCACAGATATTTCAGTGACATTATTTATAATATATTATTTTAATTTGCTAGAAATGGATTATAAGTAGATATAAATCACCATGAAAAAAGGAATATTTGTGGTGGAGCACCCTCGTGTTATATTTAATTATAATTGTAGTTTATTGTTCACATCCACAATAGGAAGAAGTTGCTATTTTAACAATATAAATTTGTCTAATTGTTTATATTAAATCAACACATTTTTTTAATAAACAATGTAAATTCTAAAATGAAGTTAAAATGTTAGGGATTGTGAAATGATTGATTTTGTACTTATATTATTTATATATTTTAAAATATTAGGGCTTTATATGACTTTACGTAAAGTGATTAAATTTACATATAAATGTTCTTGGGGGAGTATAATTTGGATAATTTAGTTATGGCACCATTACATATTATAAAAGTCAATATTGATTATATTTTTGCAATAAATTGTTGGACTGAATAGATGATTGATTATTGGTAGGTAGTATTTTATTTTATTATTACAATGGTAACTAATTAAGACTACAAAATTGTCAAGTATTATTTAGGTATATTGTAAATATAATGTGAATAAACCAATTGTTAAATATTAATCAACCATTATACTATACTATACTTATGAACATTTCATATAAGTATATATATAATAATAATATGTGGGGATATAAATTATACAGACCTGATTTATTGCAAGTAAAATAGAATATAAAAGGTTACATTCTTACAACTTCTTCCCAAAATATAGTGCTTAATTGATCGCTTTGAAACTGTACAATTGACACTATTAACAATATATATTATAATATTATATCCATGAGTGAATAATAAAACAACATTTATTATATAAGCCATTTACTATCTAAATATATAAATAATAATAAAGATGAGATTCTAGGACACATAATAAAATAGAGGAATATCTATTTGTGATACATAATTTCTGTGTGATGCCTTGTATTGTGGCTATCTTCACAAGTAGCCACAGCCACTTGCATTGTTGTAATGTTCATTCGCTTATCATAATGTATTGATTTTGATGTCAGTGTTAGTAGTGTATGTGAAGATTCAATTAGGTACCTATTATAAAAAAAAATAACAAATTATGTACGGTATCTAAACTGTAATGAAAACCTGTTAACTAATGTCATCGATTCAATTACTGTGACAACATAACTTGTGATAGCAGTAGAGAAATATGATTGGTAAGGCAAAATTATGCTGACACATAGAATGTTCTCTAAAAGGCTTTTTTGCTTTAAGCTGTACATTGGACAAAAGTATTACACATTATAATAAAATATACAAGTATGTATTTAATTAATTACATGTAGGTATAATTCAATTGGAACCCTATTGGATTAAACATTATTATGATTTGTATTTGTTTAATTATTAATTTATCATAAAATTTTATACATTATCAACATTTTGAGTGTGTCGGTACATTTCAATATCAACTAACCAACTCTTTCGTGGACAGAAAAAAAAAGTTAAAAATATCAATATATTTGCATTATTTACTAATTATATATATATATATATATATATATATATATATAGAAACACAGCACCTATTCTGCAAATCCAATCTGCATATTCCGGTGACGGGCCGTGTCTCGTCCCATATGCAAAGGCAAGAGCCAAGTCTCTGCCCGACTGTACGCAGTGAAATGGAGTAAAACCTTCACCTCATACTATCTCCTGCGTAAAATCAAGTGATCTTTCATTAATGGAATGCATGTTGTACATGCATTTCCGATGAAAATTTGATCACACAGTCATTCATATATATATACATATATATATATTTTATACCATTGTGATGTAAGTGTGAATAAAACATTGACTCGTGAATATTGTGTCTAGAGTGCACCTATATATGTATTAGAAATGCTGTGTGTTTTAGATGATTGTAGATTACACAGAAACGATTATGCTAACATCAGATAATAAATAATGTTCATCAGTTAAATAAAGCAGTGCAGTCAAAACACAAATAATCACATTTCCTTGGATTTCACCAATGCCTGAAACAAAATCCCTAGTTTTTTGTGATGTGAGAAGTACATAGTATTGTCCTCTTGATGGTACATTTATATCAATACTTATGATCCACGAAAGAATTTGTTACAATATAATAAAAAAAAAAACAATTAGGTGAAAAAACTTTATAACACATTATTTATGTATGTATATGTATGTTTATATATATTTATTATAATATTATTATACTGGCAAACAACGAGACATATTCTTATTATTTATTATATAGATATATATATATATATATATATATATATTATTATTATCTATTTATATTTATACAATGAGAGCCACTAGAAAATATAACTCAAATAAACATTCAGTTATTTAATTTATTAATTTATTATTTTTGTAAAAATTACTTTCAGTCTTGGTTTTTAATTAGCAAAACACAAACAAAAATAATTATAATAAAATACTAACTATCCGCCAAATATACAAAATTATTTATATCATTACTGCGTCCACACAGACCAATCAACAGTCACTCAGTCGGTCATCCTCTTGGCAATGTCTGTCATACGCAACAGTGCTATACCAACAATGCAGTTATTCATTTAGACAGAGAAACAATATTACTTTAGAGTAATAGGTAATACTATTTATTATGATTTTTATGATTATGAAGCAATTTGTAAAAATTTGACAACTCAATTTCATTTTTATATTGTGACAAAAGATATATAAATCAAATAAAATTTACAAACAATTTCAATCATTATAGTACGTATATACAATATTTTTGTGATTTGATCATAACATCTGCAATAAAAGCATTGCCTGAATAAATAAATAAAATAATATGTGCCGGATCTGTTTCCTAAATTCAAAATAAATAAGTATATAAATACATAATAATTAGAGAGAGATTTCATATTAGAGCGAAGATAAGTTGTTCTCTTGCAGTAAGTAATAAGTATTATGATAAATACATTGACAAAACATTTTCCTGTTATACACACACAGCCAACACAATATACTTACATATTACACTTACAACCAACATACAATACAATATCAAACAGAAATGTGAATGTATATTATATTCCTACTCTGACCGCATTTATAAAAAATAATATTTGTAGCACAATCCACTACGGAGCACAGAGCAGAAGTAACACTACATCATCTTCTAATTAATTTATTACAATAATAAATAACATCCAACAAAGAAAGATTTCTTTATAACTATTATGACTTTATAAGCTTCTTGTGATGTTATGAAATGAGTAACCATACGAGACACGGAAGTACTTGTATACAATACACAATTCTGTTCAGTCTAATGAGCTAATACATAAATAATTACATTATTACATTTATATAGAACCATTCAGTCTTACACCGCCCATCCATAGATATTATTATTATTATGCTTCATTGCTATACATTTATAGTTTCATACGTCACACACATGTACTGGTATACTTACAATGCCATTTGTGATTTTGATATTATTAATAACCGATATCATATAAAAACATTCATATAAAATCAAAATATTTTCATTATATAAAAACAAAATATTCCTGAAAATGTAGTTAAATGAATCAAACCAGTGATGTTTGTCCCTAAAAGTAATACATACATATAAATTTATTCATATACCTATAAATACATGTCAAAATTATATCTGTTACAAGATTGTGATGGTGATATTTTGTGCTTATTAGAAATTGAATAATACAATTTAATTTAATTATTTTAGCTAAGCAATAGATACAAATATATCAAAAATGATTTTATCCGATTCCATCAGACTATTATTATCTTTAAATTTCTTGAGTTTAGTGATTTAATATCATCCTCATTACAAAGTATGTGTGCAAATACCCCACATACAATTGAATCGTGTATTTCAGAAAGCCCAAAACTCCATAGAATCAATTTATTGGGAAATCGAAAAAAAGTGAATACTGCAATTTTTTTGTGGGAAACGTATTTTTGTGTATGAGAGAGAAATATAGTTTTAATGCTAACGGATACGATAAGAGTAAAAAATGAAACACATTTAAGTTTCTTTATTTATTTTTTAAGTTTTGAAATTGTTGGATTTTTGGTGTTTCTGCAATACACGTATTTATGGGTGAACATAAAAGTAAAAAAAATCTGTTTTTATATAAAAAAAAATTTCAAATTAAAATAACAATAATAAAAATTAATCTTCATCTGGGCTAGCATCTTTATTGGGGTCACATGTCAGCCAATTAAAAAATTCTGTGTAAAATGCTGAAATTCCCTCCTCATCGGGAATATACTTTTCAAGTTTTTTTATGTCCTGCATTTTCAACGTATTTATTGGTATACAGCCTTGTGTGTACACTTGGAAAAATACTAAACGAATCATTAGTACGGTACTATCAGATTTGGACCAGATATCATACATACGATTCATTGGTATAAATCTATAATATTCACTCTTCGCAAACAAATCATTGGTAAATTTACCAACAACTTGTTTGCGAAGAGTTTATATTATAGATTCGTACTAATGAATCGTTTGTACGATCTCTGGTCCTAATCTGATAGTACGTACCTACCAATGATTCGTTGTGAAATTTCGTTAGTATTTTTCTCAGTGTATGCTGTTTTTGAGGGAAAACGAATAATATCTCTATTACTATTGCGTAGCCTAAAAGAGTGATCTTGGAAACCATCAATAAAGTTTTTTTTTATGACAACACCTTCATGTTCCCAAGAATGGATAAAGTGGCGAAACTGAGATATTTGAAAGCTAAGCTTTTGATCTCTTGAAATATTTTTTTTTCCATTGATTTTCCCAGTGTTTCACTATCGTATATTCAGAGTGTATTGCAGAAACACCACAACTCCCGGATTTTTGGTGTTTCTGCAATACATGAAATTTTTGGCGGTTTATTTGTTGTATTGAATTGATGAATTTTTGATGTTTCTCTTCACTATAACATGTGTCTACCCATTAACAATTAAATTCTGCAAAAAAGTGAAATTCGAAAAAATGGGAGTTTTGGGGTTTCTGAAATACACGATTCAATTCCAAACAATTATATTAGCCACGATGTGTGGTGGGTATGTATATATAAAACACTCCACATAATGTTACACAGTCACACACATACATATATACATATATATATATATATATAAGTATATATGCAACATATATCGTCCTTGGTTCTATGAAACCTCTTATGTACTCCAAACCAAATTTTACAGGGTACGCAAAAAAACTGTTTTAAAGTCCACAATTCAACAAATGTAATCAAAATTATTATTAAATTCATGTAAAAATTTAGACGTTTTACATGAAATTGATGATAAATTTGATTACATTTATTGATCTGTGGACTTCAAAACAGTTTTTTTGCGTCCCCTGTAAAAATTGGTTTGGAGCACATAAGAGGTTTCATAGAACCGACGACGATATGTGTAATGATATCTATACCAGCAGAATCAGGCAGTGTATTGTTCCAATTCAATAGTTTATAAGATTGCAATATAAATATTATGTCTCACACATGTTGGTCAATGTCACAAGTGGAAACACTATCACAAGATCAAAGCAAAAGTAGCTGCTTATATTATGTGAAACACTTTATTGTAAAATTAATCTCAAACACATACAGTTTTTTGAGCTTTAACCTAAACATTGTATGGTACTATTAAATATTTGTTGATTTAGACTTGAAATGCGTTTTATATACATTTTCTGATTCCAGCTTGTGACATATGAACCGTTCACCTCAATAATGACTAGTAAAAGATGTATATATACAATTTCTCTTTGTTTTTGTCTGACGAAAAAATCAAGAAGGATAAATTTATTACATGATACACTTGTTGATATATTGACGAATTCCTAAAGCAAATCAATATGTAACATAACAGTAAAAAACCTAATACTTGGTGATACTTGTGATAATGAATACAGAAAATGCAACTAATTAAATTGAAAATTTCTTAATTAGGTAGGAGTTAATTGATGGGATAATGTGATGTCATTATGCAAATTATATACAAGTAAGGCAGATATCTATGTAAATAACATTGGCAACAGTCTACTTTCAAAATCACTACATAACATTATGTTAGAACCAAGATAGCACCTAAATATCAATCAAAAATACAATAAATTAAATTAAATTAAATTAAAACCCGGTGGTCAATTATCTATCAACAGATATTAATGATGTTTGATATAATTTCACTACATGGATATAATGAATGAACAAAGAGATTTGCTTACTTTGTATTTATGTAATTGTATTTGGTGATTTTTTTTATGATAACTAGTAGACAGGATAGTGCTGGTTGAACTGAAAGTTGTGATGTATCCATATTCAATACAAACAATTATTTTTATGATAACTAGTAGACAGGATAGTGCTGGTTGAACTGAAAGTTGTGATGTATCCATATTCAATACAAACAATTATTTTTATGATAACTAGTAGACAGGATAGTGCTGGTTGAACTGAAAGTTGTGATGTATCCATATTCAATACAAACAATTATTTTTATGATAACTAGTAGACAGGATAGTGCTGGTTGAACTGAAAGTTGTGATGTATCCATATTCAATACAAACAATTATTTTTATGATAACTAGTAGACAGGATAGTGCTGGTTGAACTGAAAGTTGTGATGTATCCATATTCAATACAAACAATTATTTTTTCTAAACTTTTTAATACACACTATATCGTGGTGAGATGGAAGAAATCGCTTCATAGTGATAATCTCGCCACTACGTCTTAGTATTTAAAATTTTGAATTGTTTTGTTAACACTCTAATAAAATGTTGATGTGTAAAAAGAATAAAAAACTTTTTTTTTGTTATTTATTTAATTCTATCATCAACGGTTTTTGGCCATTTATATTATATACTATTTGGCCAATATTTTTTTACACAAGCTATTGTTGTGTAATGAAATGTTTATATGTGTATTCAAAAGTTTAGTATTTTAATTCATCCAATATGCAGAATACAAATAAAGCAATGGAATCTATAAAAAATAATTGTATTGATGTTAGTAATGTACCTATTGTTTTTATGTTTTATTTGCAATTTTTGGAAATGAATAATTATTATTTTATTTATGTATTTCATTTGTAGTATTTGAGGAAGTCATCAATAAATCACGTACTTAGTTTTTTTCATGATGTCCCTTTAAAATAATTATAATAGTAATGAAAAAACTCAACAACTTTTGCAGAATACCAATGATGTGAGTAAAATGTTGAAATAATATTAATACATAATAATAATAAACATCCTGATAATTCTGCACAAAACTGCCAACGTGATAACATAACAATTCATTTACAAAATCGACTAGTTCAGTATATAATATAATAATTACATTATATATATCTATATATATATATATCATGTATGAAGGTATAGTTTTATTATTATTTAAATATATACATTAGACGTAGATGGTGTCGAGCAGGGTTGCAACGGCACATGGAATGTGATCCCACTCAGACACCAGTTATTATTATATTATACAACGATACGACACCTCTTCTCTTCTGACAATCATATTATTTATAGACTAACACACCCTTAGTCAACTCAGGTAATACAATGTTTTATTAATTAAGAAAGGAAATATCAGTATGTCGGGAGGAAGCTACACTAATTTTATTTTTAGCCAAATCAACTATACACACCTATAAATATACATATTATAGTCTTTGTTATGATTTTTATGATGAAATATTTACCTTGTTAAATAATGCATTACATTTTATGACATCCATATATAATAAAACAAATCACAAAAAAAGTGATACAGAATCAATTGGGTATGAATTTTATTTAAAGAGAAATGTCCAATAGCAATGAACTATAATCAAATTGACACTTATTTTGCATAAACAAATATGTGAGAAGCAAATGTAATTATTTATTTATTTTATCACTCTTTACCACTCATTGGTATGACTAAATGTATTTTTCAAAAAACTATACAATTTTATTGAAAAATGCATTCAAATTAAATACAATCAATATTTGGAAGGAGAGTTTATTGGTAATGTGCGATATCTTCCAACAAACTCCAAAAAATTTACAAAAAAAACTCTTGTAATTATTGTGAAAATTTAATGGACAAACTGATGAAAAATTACATTTATATAAGTGTGGATTCCAATCGACATAGAGAGACATATTACCAATCAAGGTAAATTTCAGTTGACAATCATGTAATAGACATAATGTAATAGCACTGTGCAAATATTTATTATAGGGAGTACCATTGATTACAAATTGGCCCAGGCTGACATAAGAGTAATACACATTTACTATCTTAGAACAGTGTTCACCCATGTCATCTTTCATAACAATATATGGTTCACCAATTTTCAAGCTAAAATAAAAATTATAAAAAAAAACGTTTAACTCAAATAAGGGCAACATATAATTTAAATATTGGTGTATTATATAAAATATTACATTTGTTAGTCATATACACAGAGAAATCAATACCAGATTGATAATAATATAAAATAATTTATAATAATAAATAAATTAAAACATGTATTTCGATTTGTGATGTAACAAGTGGTAAATTTATTGTGATAGATAAAATAAAATGTATGAATTATGATCTCATTATCAAGTACTCACTGTGATGAATTAATTTTACATATTTATAGTGCTTTTACTAGTTTTCATTTGATTTATTAGATTAAATTATTATTAAGAGAATTTCTTTCAAATAAAACATTGTATCACTGCACTTCTGAGATAACAGCACAACACTCACGCACACACGCGCAACGTCACTGTCACAACAGTAATTTTTATAATAATAATATACCTACATATATGTAATATAATAAAATCTTTCTTATTTAAATAATCATAATAATAATAATGAATCAATTCATTAATTTACCAATATACACAAACTATTTATTACTATTATAATATTATTAACATTAACTATTATTTTATACACATTTGTCGCTCGATTTGAGTCAAGCACGCCTCGAGCGAGGAATACAATTGTTATTAAATTATTACAGTAATATTTTTTCCTAATGAGTCCTTTTCAAGTGGGAGGCGGATGTGGGGAGTGTTGGGGCGCAGGGGCGGGAGGAGGGCGGGAGATGGGTACCATAACACATGGCGCAGAGGATTGCTGCGCTCCCACATGTTGTTGTGAAGGCTGTTGAATTCCCATATGCCCCAGTTCTGGTGGGTTGGGTTGATCCCCCTCTGAAGACGGTTTACTCCCTCCGAACAGGTACTTGACAGCTTTCTGCACAAAGCCATCCTTCTTTGGAGATGATGGCTTGTGTGTGGTGCTTGCAGTATACAAGGTATGACGTGCTTGCCACTCTGGTACATCCATCACTGATTTGTTTGGTGGTGGTTGTACAGTGGTCAAAGTCAATTCTGATTGCTGTAATAACATAAAAACATTTGCTATAAGCACATTTATATGAATGATTATAAATTATCTTATTACATTCATAAAACACTTATATAAATATATTATACTCACTTATATAAATATATTATACTATTGTGTTTATGAAATGTAAAATAAATTTGGGTAAAATAAATTTCCTTTAACGGTTTTTGCAAGACCAGACCCCCTAGACAAACACGCACTTGGCGATCGACTACAAACAAATTTTCGACAATAATTGCAACAATAACGCATAATTATACAGTACATGTAGGTAGATTGTCGAAAAGTTCGCCAGTAGTCGATCGCAAAGTACGGTTTGTCTACGGCCCCTGGTATTTTCCTTTAACCTGGTATTAATTTACTAATTTCATTGTAAATTTATTATTTATTGGAAAAATAACTTGAAACTTCTCATTTCTGTTTATAACTCAATATGGAATCAAACAACAGTATAGCAAAGTAAATTATATTTTTTCATCATGTTTAAAATTAGCCTGAACTTTGAAAATATGTTTATTACGAAGCTGTGACATGCACTAAGTTCTTTATAGCTAAAATTTATCTTAATATATCCTGGGTGTTCATATATTTCTGAAACATATTTTCAAGATTAACACTAATTTTAATAAAGATGAAAAATTTTCACATGTGACTTTTTACACTATTATCAAATAAAATAAAATAAATATTTATTATTTTGTTTTGTGTTACTGTTGAGTATGACTAACGCACGACCGGTTTCGCGGACTCCGAGTTCGCATCATCAGGTGCTGATCTATACTGAATTAAACAAAAACAAATACAAAAGTTCGTTAGGGTTTACAGTGAGGGTGTAGGGGTAGGCGGGGTCGTGTTGGTTTCAGGCGTGGAGTTCTTGGAATATGAGATGGGGAATACCTGATGATGCGAACTCGGAGTCCGCGAAACCGGTCGTGCGTTAAGTCATACTCAACAGTAACACAAAACAAAATAATAAATATTTATTTTATTTGATAATTTAAAATGAAGTGTTACAAAGTAAATGCCGATACAATTAATGAAATTTTACACTATTATCTGATTCCACATTGAGCTATGAACAGAAATGATATTTTTTTAACACATAATGAATCTACAAAGAAAAAAGTAAATTGACACCAGGAAATGTATAGAAAAAACTGTTGTAGGAAAACCATTTTATTCAAAGATTTGAAGGGCAATAATTCTGGAAATGCTTGTCAGATTTCCAAAATATCGTGCATTTATTCTTATATCCATATACAAATTTTTATTAAAATCTAATAAGATGGTGGGGTCTGAATTTCAAATTTTCTGGTTACTTTAAAAAAGAATGACTCATAATTATAATCTTATAAAACATGCACCATATTAACAATATCGAGTCACTAATTTGTTTTTTTTTTACAAAACAAATATAAAAAATAAATCTTTGACCACTCATAATTTATAGCACAGAATTTGGTGTTATTGAAAGAGATTATAATTATAATTATTATTTCTTAGTATTCCCAGTAGGCTAAGAAGAAAGTATTGTGTACAATGTATAGTTACCTGATAAGGCACCCTAAGGCATAGATGTTTGTCAGGCCCTCCCTCTCCATCCGGCAATGCTAAATGCGGGGGACACTTATTATGGTCCGCTGCTTGCATTGCCCGCGCCTTGCATTGACCCCACTCCTCCAGAAGCATGTTCACTTCGCGTATGCTACTGCAATAATACAAACAAAACACATTAGTATGTACATACATATTATATTCTAACAACAAATGAATACTGGAAATAAAATAGGAGCTAAACGACAAACAATTATTTTTTTAAATTACAATGTGTGGCACTTACCGACTAATGAATTTTCTATGAGCCGAAATCAGATAGGCATGACTCTTATACTTTTTTGGGCATTGGCTTTGGCATATACAACCAATTAAAGAAAAAAAAGTTTTTCGTTTGGCGCTTTGCCCCTATTTTATTTCCAATATTATTAAATACCCCAAGTTCATCTAATTTCTGAACAATAATATTTTTAGTTTCGTTTTACTTATCTATACTATCATATAGTCACTTACATGTGTCCCAATACTCTGGTGGCATACCTCATCAATGAATTTAAGACTTTTTTTAACTTTTATAGTAAGTAATTCACATAATTGTAGCATTTTAAGTAATAATTTTACTTACACCTTCCCTCCCACCGGAGCACCCCTGCCCCCCGTCGCCCCCGCTCCTCCTCCCAGCCTCTCCATGCCAGCGCACCCCGGCGACTGTACACTGAGCATCTGAAAAACAAAACGAATATTTATTACACACCTATAATATGAAGCCAAACAGTTATAATCAACAAATCTATATTAAAAATGACACCCTAATATCTAAGTTCTACGATGTTAATGTGAAGTATGTTGACAATGAGACTAAACTCTAGATAGCTTTCTTAAAAGTCAAAGACTGTACCTTTAGGCTATCTATGTATGTTGGATGGTTTATTTGATGTTAATGTGAAGTATGTTGACAATGAGACTAAACTCTAGATAGCTTTCTTAAAAGTCAAAGACTGTACCTTTAGGCTATCTATATATGTTGGATGGTTTATTTGGCGCCGTTTAACACGTTGCGTTCCTACTATGCGGATCCATGTATAACGCATCTAGTGCATGGTGCCCACTACACGGATCTGTGATCATTCACTTGAACATATGAACTTGTTAGTTAACGCAAACATTACTGGCGAGCGTTTTAAAATTAATTTTTAACCCATTTGTACTAGAACTATCTACACACGAAACAATATCGTGTAGATCACTTTCATACTCAGCCATATTTAGTGTTCAAACTTGTTTTATATAAAATATCGATAGAATAATGATATATATGATATACACAGATCCGTGTAGTCGGCATCTAAAACAGATATCTTGCTAACGGTGTCAGATACACATTCCATGTGATAAATGTAAATGAACAAATGTATCCCAAAAAAATATTGTTTTTACATAAATTAAAGTGGTAATAAATACACAAATTAGTATTGGAAACTAGAAAAAACATATCTGGCATTTTTGAAGGAAATTTATTATTTATTAGGCAGCGAATGTGTTAATGGTTCATCCATCTCGAGGGAACAAATATATATTGTAAAAGTTAAACAACATATCTATACAAGTAAAGAAAACAATTAATGGAAGAACATGGGAACAAGAAGTTCATTAAGGCATGGTAAATTAGTTAGTGATTGCAAATGAGACAGATTTTTGAATTTGCGTAGTATGTGTTCATTATTCTCTGAAGAATATTATAACAGAAATGTGGTCTTAAAATTAATATGCCAATCACCTCATTTAAAAACTATTAAAATATGTTTATAAGTACATGTAAAAAATACCCATTTTATTTTTGAAAATGTGTGTTTAGGAGAGATTTTAATTTCAAAGCATATTTTTCGACTATGAAGTAGTATTAAAACTGGTTTATAAAATAAAAGATGACAGATGGGCAGTTGGAAATACCTACTTGAGTAGAATGTCGTCGTAATATAATACATATTATATAGGTACTATACATAGATAGTGATAGTTTGTGCATGTCTTTTTGATTATGCAGTCAAGTATCACTAAAGAAATTGAAAAAAAAAACATTTGATATTCAAACTTAACAGTGCGTGACAGACATATTCCCAACACGAAATAATCTGCACCACCATTTCATAAAAATATCATGAAATATATAATCATAAAGACAAATCAACGAAAAGCGAAACTATTATTATTGTTAAAAAAAAACAGGTTAACATACATCATCATCGATGTGTAAACGCTTCTCGATTTTTTCTTCTTTTGAAATCGTGTAAAAGGACCGTATATCACGCGAAGATCTCTTTATTTGTATACTTGTAAAGATTAAAGCAACAAACGTTGCTTTCGTCGGATAATTTATAATTTTCCATTGCAGAAGGTTATGTACTCCACCACCTTCTTATGTACCGTTATGTACTGTTTTGACAGCACTTTGACATACGGTTATGTCAAAACTAAACATTGCACAATTCGGAGATACAAAGTACATGTTAACCAATGAAATTTGTGAAATAGTACAGTTTTAAATATTAATACATTCTATAAAACACAAATAAAAATACTGTGACATGTTAGCTGATAGGTTGCAGTGCTAGACAGCGACTAACTTCAGGTCATACGAGTAGTCTGTCTCGTTTAGTTAGACACCTTTAACTTGGCGGTAAATCGAGGCCAGTACCATTTACAATAAATTAATATCGAAGTAGCGATTTTCTAATAATTTTTGATGAATTCAATTGATAAGATTATTTCATTACACACATATTATAATAAAAAAACTCAATTCAGTCTTAATTTACGACTTATTTTTAAAAAATAAAAATAATAATTCAGTGACATTTAAGATTGAAAAAAATTGTTTGACATTTTGACTGAATACATAATCAATTCGATCGGCATGGGTTATACATTTTATACTTTAATATTGCATTTTTTTATTTTTAGTATAGGTACAATATTTATATTCAATAGCCGAGTTAAAACTGTATCAAGTGTGTAGATGGAGAGTTATCACATGACCTCGAGGTCGGTAATACAGGCGACTGTCTGACCTAAAGTAGTCTGATCGAATATAGGTAGGTACTTCTATAAAATAATTATATGTATATATCGTTATCGATACCTCCTACGTAAACTATCATATGTTGAAAAACTACAATTCAGTAGAGCTGTTTAAAGTTAGTAAAGTTAGTAATAGCTGCTATACTTACATTTACTGTTGGATATTCTTGAAATTACGTATTATTATAATAATATAATGTTATTTTAATTTGCAATAATCATTTTAAAGATTTTTTCCATAGATTTTATGGAAATACTCTTACGATAATTTCCTGCGTGAAAATACTAACGACAATTGTCGTAAGTGGTAGATACGGTAGTTTACGTCGCTCAAATACTAGCCACACTTGTCGTATGTTGTAGTTACAACTCTTGTTATCCATTGTTACCCAACGTAAAGTATCGTATGTTACATATACGATAGCAATTTTTTTTAGAGAAAGTATTGTATCTAACACTTACGATAGTTTACTTCGTAAATTACTTAAAATATGTAGACATTTAAATTGAAACATTGAAATGATTTGCATTAATAACATATAAAATAACTAGATTTTTTTTGTTACAAACCTGGACCGCGCTGGTCATACATTGATCTAATTTTGGAGGTTACACATCATGCAATATTTATTTATTTAAAACCAATAAACACAGGTATTTTCTTCTGTGCAACATTTTATATTAATTATTTATAATTTTCCAAAACTCAAAAAGGCGAAAGGTGTGCAAATATACTGTGCGTATTTAAGAAATAAAAAGACGTGAAGTGTTACTAAATTGCAATGAAAAAATTACATTTGGTCAAGATTTACGCAGAGGTAAAATGCACTCGTGACTGTTCCAGCAAATAGTATCGTAATTGCACTTACTATAGTTTACGTCGTAAAATAATTATAAAAACTGAAGTTACGATAGTTTACGTGTGTAAAAATGGTACTTCCAGAGGGAATTTTAAGATTTCAATTTTAGGGATGATAGTTTTCACTAAAATATAGCAAAATATACAAAAAAGTCAAAATCGACATTTTGTGGGATACGATAGTTTACGTAGGAGGTATCGATATATACACATCGTACTTACGAGCACACGGAAAACTATAATATACACTCAGGTATATTACACCTAAGGAATGTGTTTCTAATAATATTCTTTGCTAGTATGTAAAATTACTTTAGATTCTTTAACTTATAGACTAGCTGATTTTGTGTTAGCGGTCATTATTCCTATCGCTGAACGTAGGCACGATATATACCTACCTATATAATATATATTTGTGATGTATTTCAATTTTAATGATTTCCACCACGATCGAAGAAAAATAAGAATAATTAGAATAAATTAGATAACAAAATAAAAATACCTATATACACGTAGGTATATCTTAGTTCTAATGTCTATTATTTTATATGAAAACATAAATTCTTTCATTATTTCATCTTAAGATGAAAGAATGACGAAGAGGGTGTATTTGTACGGGCTCATGCCCAGTTAGGTAGGTTTTTGTGACTTTTATCTTTTACATACTGTTGTATAAATGAAAAAATAAATAAATAATAAAAAATATATCTTTGAAAGAGGGGACGTGAGGAAGCGCGGAGGGACAAGAACTATGCCTTGATCACGTGGATCAAATTCTCAAAGTCGGCTGCGTGTTGAGTAAGAGAAATTGGCGAACATGTATGAGAAAAGTGGATGAATGTGGAGGAAGCGAAAGAAGTTTGTAAGGATAGATCTATGTACCTATATGCCATTCCGTTCTCTCTGCCTACCCCTCCTGGGACATGGCGTGAGGGTATAGACAGATATAGACAGAGAGATAGAAAACATAAATGATTTCTTTTTTTGAACCTGAATCAATGGAAGTATTAAATATTTTTATTTTATTTTGTCATTGATAGTCATCTACGAATTCGGTATGTACAATAAGAAGAAGGAAAGAGATAGATTAAGACGTAGGTAATGCAAGTGAAAATTCTGTCAAAAATATTGACATGCCTGAAACTATCTATAATTGTGAAGGTATATAAAATACGTATAGGTACATATTCATAAGAAAGATAAAAATACTTCACATTAATTATATGTTAGGGTGTATACTAAAACATTGCGGACTACGATATTGTTTTGGCTTAGTGGGGGAATGTTGAAGTTACTTATCAATGGAGTTTTCCGATAGAGAAAGGGTATAGGTAGGTGGTGGAAGTAAGCGGTGGGTCTAGCCACTTCAAACCACTTTTCGCCATCTGGTAACACAAATCTCCCGCACCCGCTTCTTCTTCCCTTTCACAGAATACCCCTCATCCGCAAGTAGCGCACCCCCCCCCGTACAAACACGAGAGGAGAGGAATCTCACAAAGGTACAAAATTTGAACACTTTTGACAGCAAATCATTATACTGTATTAGGTATGTCGACAATACAATATGTAGGCTCTTGTTGTTTACACGACTATAAAGTAAGAAATTTGCGATAAACCATAATGTGAAGCACCTACATACCTATATATCTAGTTTTTAAAATCGTAGAGTACCTACATAATTAAATCACAGTGACGACAATAGTCTTTAATACTGGTCGTGCTTTTGTAATGATTTTTCTTATTATTTCCACAACTTAGTAAAATATGTTATTATTTTCACAATTAAGCAAAAGTACCCGGTAAAAATTGGTTTTCCACTCTTGTCCTATAAAAAGCAAGTGTTCGAAAAACTAAAGACGTTTTACCCTCACCTTTCTCATGGTACAAATATATATGTACCTACATTGCAGTCCATATCAATATGCAAAAAACTCTGCATGGTTAAACTCAAATGGGGTGATTTTAATACATATCAACAGATATTTTAACAATTGCGTGGTGACTGAAAAATTTCCTGTCCTTACTAACACTAGATTAGGGATTAAGTTTTCGTAGTCTGCTAATCTAACGAAGACGAAATAATAAAATACTTCATCACGAAAGTTGAAACCAAAATGAAAAGTCTATTTCCGTCACTGATACAGGTGTAGTATTTAATAGGTACTACTGTATACCTATTACCTTTCATGGTATACATACTACATACATATATGACAAATACATTATGCAGTAAGCATTATACATATTTATTTTATGTATGTAGGTATGTAATTTCCCGTGGACGTAAATCAAAATGTAAAATGACCACTGATAGGTTTCACGTGGGATAACAATAAATGCATGAATCTAAATCACAAACTCTGTTCTGTTCAACACATGAATACATCTTCTCTGGATAGAATATCACTCAATAATTGTTTCGATAAACAAAATATTTTAAAAATTAATTTAAATGCTATAAATATTGAAGGAGCGTTGTAGAGTGTGTGAGTGAGTGATCTTTTTAAACATTTCAATGTTTCTCGCGATTTTTACTGGATAAGGTTAATTAATATACGAGTGTAAAAGTAGGTATCTAGAACATTAATAATAGGTGACTGCCTAATCATAGAATTTAGAGAGTAACATAAGTTTGTTGAATACGCAAAAGAAACAGCTTATTTACATTTTTTTTTATAGGCGTTTCTTCAAAAAATTGTACTAGGCTAGTGATGAAAATGGATACAGTCTGCACCAAATTAATAATATTAATAAGGCACGATTTTTGTAAGCTGAACTGAACGATAAAATTACCAAATAAAAAATAGAAATTATGTACTATGGAACTTATAAGGTAATATGCAATTTTATTCATTTATTTTATTCTTCTTGCACATCATCATTCATATAACAAAATCAATAATTCAGTTTACATAAGAAAGAATGTGATGACATCCAGTGGCGAGATTATCACTTTATAGTGATTTCTTCAATCTAAACATCTAAAATTTTGTTTCTTGCAATGGTGAATTAGTTTAGTACGCAAGTAAACTATTAGTTATTGGATAAAATTATTACATACAAATTCAGGTGTGAATTGAATAAGTTTAAGTAATATAATATTCTAATATAATATTGCAGTATGTAGGTAAGTAAGTTTAATGAATCTCCCGAGATAGAATATTGGGTTTCTCGACAAATAAATTACATCTTCAGTTGAAACCCGAGTCTAAATTGCGCGTAAATTTGATTTAAGAATCGTGTTTAGAAGGTTACAGACATGCTATATAAATACCTACATACACGTAAGTATTGTATACAGTAGCGGTTATTACGGTGGGCGAATCAGGCAACCGCTCGCCCCTTCTTTGCGCAATAGACTAAATATATCAAATTTCCAAAGCAAAATCAATATATAATACAAAAATTCTTGTACAAAAAAATTATCGTGAATTTCTGTACCTAATGGAAAATTAATGGGGAAGGGTAAATTTTTCATGAAATAATTATACCAAATTGTTTCAATGGGCCCCTAAAAATCAGGACCGCCACAGACTGTAGGTATAGATATGTACGATATTATTATTATTATATGAAATCACGTTACATCTCATTTCTACGAAACTTTATACTAAGTTAAGGGTTGGTAGTTTGGGTGGAAGATAATTGAAGATAATGATTATTATTTAAAACTTTCATACCTATAACATTGATAGATCTATCAATATTTCAATAACAGAACACTTTAACCATAGATTTTTGATTCTATTCAAACGGGTGGTTTATTGTTCGTAGACAATAGTTGTATTTGGGTAAAAATGATTTTTTATGTCCAGTCAAATCGACTATTTTCTTGGCATAATTATATTGTACACACACTAGTGTTTCATAAGGTGAAAAATGACAGGTTGTAGGTGTATATGTAATATGTCAATATAAACATAATTACCTATTACAAATCAAATAAAATACTTACAATTACATTTCATTAGTAAGTATGTCATGTAGGTATTATATATACCTATTAGACTGATGTTGAATGAATAAGTTGGCGCGTGCGGGTACACTTACATTATTACAGATTGTGTTATAGATATTGAGGTTAAACTGTTTGACACGGGAATCACCGCAGATAATGCTTTCATGCGCTACTAAATATAAACGGGGGTGACTAATACACATACCTCTACAGTCCTACACATTCATAACATAAAACATACTATGTGATGGAATGAAGTAGGCCGCGCGTAACTTACTTTATTTTAAGTATATTATACAATTTTTTTTACTGAAGTTGGAAAAATATTAATACAACCATAAATTATTATTATTATTTATTTATTTATTCATCATCATTACAAAACATTTGAAAATACATATGGACAGAAATAATACACATAATCACAAAGCAAAGACAATGTATCATCCTACTCAACTCGCATTCATGATTTAACCCTTTGCTATATAATACCAAGCCCACAAGTTTGTCATTTATTACAAAAGTTATACAAAATGAAAAAAACAACAAAACACCAATCCAACATGCATAGAAGGCAGCCAAAACAGACAATGTGACTGCACGTGCGCGCCGGAACAAGCAAGTTAATTATGCCTCAATTAACTTGCTTGACTAATGCCTCAATTCTGAGCATCTTTTTAACGACATTGTAATGGTATGGGTTATAGATCACATTACAAGTTGATACATTATTTACAAATAAAATTAAAAAATAATCACAGATATTTTAATCTAAATATTATATGTAATTATTTTCATGTACATACTCGTATCTGTGTATAGTATTGTATTCATGCTAAAACAATGAAGTGAAGGCAAAAACAACGTGACACATTTTATATTATATTACAATGAGCTCAGTATGTGATATCTGTGCAGATGTGTTTGTATTTGTTGCGATGCAAATTGAAGTGTTTGATAAAATAAAGGTAAATACGTACGAAGTCCTTATCTTTCAAGTATTTACATGTTAACGATCAAAGTACACTTGTATGAAGAAGGAATAAGGTATTCATAAAAAAATCTTTCCATTAACCACAGACTAATTTTAAAGTCAAATTGCTTTTGTAACTACACAAGCATAAGCCTTACCAGTTAAAACTTTTCGAAACTAGTAGACTAAAGATGGATTCCAATGGTTTGAAATTAAAATAAATGTGATGAACATTCTTAAATATTTAACATTTTAAATTAATAAAACAGTTAATCGATTATTCAATAATTGCACAAAGTGTTTAATTAACAATCACACCTTACGAGGTCATCTTGTATAGATGTTAATCACATATTTATTATGACTTTTATGAAACTACGTACCTATAGTTTGAGAGACGTGATATTATATGTCATCTTTGTTTTTTCAATTGACCATTGTATGAGGTTACTTACTTAAATTGAACACATGAAATTATCATATAAGGCTTAGAAATGAAATTGTCACCCTATTTGGTAGTACCCTGGACGGTTTTGTCTTCGATTCCCCAGGTGTGCCATTCAAAGCCTTCGTAGAATGTCTTTTTCAATAATTTCCAGTTACATAGACATTATGGATATCAAGTGTGTAAAAGCAAACAAATCGAATATCAAGTAAAAAGTCAAGGATTTAGGTTTACAGAAAAATTTGCGAAATAGAAAGGAAGGTACGCCATTTTTTTTCTTTTTTTTCTTTTCCTCGAGGCTAGACACCCGTAACCGAGTGAATTATGCAAGGTACGCCATTAAATAACAGCTTGTTTTTGTAATGTTCTATAGAAAAAAGGTTATTTTTAGAATAATATTCTTATAGAATAACTAGTTTATTAATACTTCCATTGAACAGGAGAGCATGCTTGAGGAATTGTACGACAGTGACAGAAGCGAAAGATGTATGCAAGGATAGAAGGGAGTGGCGCTCGATCCTTTCTGCCTACCCAGCGAGGGAAGTGGCGTGATGGTATGTATATATATGTATGTATTAATACTACCATAAAAAATCGTAGCTTAGTGATGAATGATCCGCATATTCAATTATAAAATTTATTTATGTAAAAGCCTATTAAAGGTTTCGTAAGTTATGCAGTGAGAAAGAGTAAGAGAAAGGGAGATGGAGGTAGAAGTGGAGGTGGAGAATACAAAAGTCTATTTGCACGTTCCACACCATTGAGTCAACATATTGACATAAGTATGAGATTATTCTATTTCACTGGGTAGATTAGTATGGAAGTATAGAGACAAGGTAAGTACTGATCGTACAGTAGGTACCTACTATATAATATCTACAGTAAAGTAGTACCTAACGTAACACTAGTCTAGACGCTTACCGCATGTATGAGTATTCACTTCTACTTAAATGGGCTGTAAGGGTGACCTACCATGTCTCCAAGCAGTACATATATGTAAGTATGTATATAAATATACACATCTATATATCATTTTAATGAGCTGACAATTAATTTGAAAGTGGTTTCAGATATCTAGACAAAGTCATTATTAGCAAATTCAGACGAAGAACTTTTTATTCTCATGGCATTTATGTAACCTTAATTATAAAATTATCTCATAATTATAAAGATGCGACAAACATGTTTATATTATGAAAATATCTGAGTCAAAATAATGAGATATTTATACGAATTCAGATTAAAATCGTATCCATTTTATTTTTTCTGATGATGTTTTTCTTAAATTTCATGATTCGACAGTTTTCTCCGATTTGTTCATTAATAAATTAGGTACCTCAAAATAGCTCATTATTATTCAAAATTGTGTGTGTAGAGAGATTAATATTTGTAACATGTCTTATATTATAACTGTAAAAAATATGTTGAAGAGAACTTTGATTTTTCAAGGAATAATTACAGATTTTTTACCAATTTATGCTAAGAAACGGGTTATTTTGTTCACTATGCTTCTCAGATACAATACTATCTTCAGAATACAATATAAGACAGATGTCTATATAGATTTGCTTATAAAATATTTATATAAGCTTTCAATATAAGTTTTTTTAAAGTAAAGTGCGATGTATCTATAAAATAAGAATAGTTTCATCGATAGACGTGCTATAGAAATAATTTGAAATGGATCCAATCTGATATTTCAATTATAATGAGTGTTCGGCGAATCGTTAGGGATCTTATTTGAATATAAAATAATAATATTGTTTTCAAGGCAAACTAAGATTTTCAAAGAAAACTGAGTGAATATTGCTATAGAAAATGAAATCAAGCAAGAGAAATAAAGGTTGTTATAATCTATATAATATAAAAGAAAGTCGTGTTAGTTACACCATTTATAACTCAAGAATGGCTATACCGATTCGAATGATCTCTGATTTGTTGGATTCTTCTCCGCCTCGAATAGCCGATTAATTATTAAAATATCTTACAAATTCACGGGAACAAAAATTACGAAGAAAGTTATTTACGCCACACATTTTTAATTTCAATAAATAAAAACAATATGGAGAATTATACAAAATCAAACATGTGATTCTGAAATTTCAATTTTGAAAAAATCATGGAAAAGATTTTTTATAAATTTATAATGAATATGTAGGTAGTACCTATCTACCTAAAAAAAAGTTCCTACATATATTCCGTACAGTAGATAATTTATAAACAAATCTAAGTATAATTGATTAACATAAATTTATTTTATTTTTAACAATATACGATGACACACTTGGACAATTACGGGAGTTTGTAAAGAGATTAAAAATATTAATCATTCTTAGATTATCAGGCGGTACGAAGTTCGCTGGGTCAGCTTGTTTCTAATAGATATAATATTTTTCACATTTTTGGGAAATTGTATTTGGAAACCCGTGTCAACAAAATAACTACGACTAATAAATAATAAATGTACATTATAAATCTAAACCGGTCCATTTTGAAAATATTTTGACGTGAAAGATATTGGATTTTTTTGAAGTTGTATTTAATGACAGATGTCCTCAGAGATTTGTAAAAATAGATTGAAATTGGTAATTCTTAGGTATATGTGACAGACAACCAACGCCTTCTGTCAAAAAATATTTTTTTTCTTCATTTATGGCATTATACACAATAATAATAAGTTTGTTATCTTCAATCTTATTTCGACATATCGTAATAAGTAAATATAAATATGGAATGATTCAATAACCGAGGTAAATGTGAATGAGTCATAGTGGTTTGGGCATGTGGAAAGAATGAATGATATATAATAATTAATAAAATTAATAACATAGTTGCTCTAAAACAATATCAATATGTCTAGAAATTATTTTACATACAGTTAATGCTGAAAATATAAACAAACAAAAAATGGTCGGCTGGTGACAAATAACTGGACGATGTAGACCAAATCCCAAAGGACGGACCAGAGGCCTGAGTCAACAACACACTTTCGTCTCACGTTCCCGCTCCGTTAGCGTTCGGGTGCAGACGATGTTGCAAGCAAGTGTCAATTTCGTTGCTAAGATACACAATAGTTACGAAAATTAACACTTTGGCGTACCATCGTCTGCACCCGAACGCTAGCGGAGCGGGAACGTGACGCGATAGTGTGTTGTTGACTCAGGCCCCAGAGGCCAGAGTCAACAACACACTTTCGTCTCACGTTCCCGCTCCGTTAGCGTTCGGGTGCAGACGATGTTGCAAGCAAGTGTCAATTTCGTTGCTAAGATACACAATAGTTACGAAAATTAACACTTTGGCGCACCATCGTCTGCACCCGAACGCTAGCGGAGCGGGAACGTGACGCGATAGTGTGTTGTTGACTCAGGCCTAAGTGCTACGAAGCAAAAAGCGTGTTGAAGGACAAAAGGAATTGGCGCTCTATCCTTACTGCCTACCTCACGAGGGAAACGGCGTGATGGTATATATATAATGTATGTATGTGTGTAAAAATAGGTATAAAATGAACTTAAGATTATCAATCGTGATGATAGAAAATGTTCCTTGGCAAAAACTGGTACCCCACCCATTTCCGTAAGTATTCGAGTGTCAGAGGCAGAAGTTTGAAAAAATAAAGACAGTTTACATATTAAATTCAGCAATGAAGTTTGCCACCCATTTCGAATGTATCAATTTTGTTGGCACGGAGAGAACAGTTTGCATGTTTATTACATGCAGTTGCCCTGTTAGCTACCCCGCTTATGGGATATGCAATGATAGTGTAGAAATAGTAAAGTGGATCACGGTTGATGATGAACACGGCCGTTTAGGGACATAAATTACATTTGAAATTATTTATTCAAATGGTAATCACACGAGATGATTAAACACCATTATACAAGTCGTACAAAGGTAATAATAATGTATGAATAGAAAAACGCATGTAGAAACATATTTTGCACTAAGATTTACTTCGTTAAAATATAATGTATTGTGGTAAAAAATATGAACTTGAAATGGCTGATGTAAAACGTCGTAGGTTCTACGCCGCGGATGTTATTCTGTTACACAACTTAGTGCGCCTGATTCACGATAGAACGCAACGGATAGAACAACTTAACCATCATCTACGTATGTACTAAACCTACATACGTTACAAATTTAAGTAAAAAATCAATATTTATTTTTAAAAATAATAGAAACTTATATTTTAAAAAGAAAAAAGGTACATGTTATGATGAAATGTAAATGAAATTACACTGAGAATAGAGGAAACTTTGATTAAAATATATAGTTTTCCGACTTTTTGAAATAAAAGCTAAGAAGTTTTCTGTAACATGATTAAAAAATAACCTGAAATACATTTCTGTTTGCCAGAGTAAAACTAATCTAAGTCACGAGACGACATTATTCAATATGGACGTTCAAAAAATGATTCTCACATGCTTGATAACACAAAACTATTATCAAAAATTATTTTATGCGACTGCTTTTAATCATATCTCTCCCTTTATTTCAAATTTATACGATATAGTTATGATTTGAAACAATTATACATAATTTTTTTTATCTATGGGTATCATAAATTTCGATATAGTATATTTTTGCTTTCACGCGTGAGTGTACGCAGACAGAAATAAAAAACAATATCCAAAAATCAAGTTGAAAATAAGTAGGTTAAAAAATATTTCGGAGAAGACAAATTTGTTATAACGTTGTAAATATGTGAAACACGGACAGTGTAAGGTGGGGTGATCAATAAATAACAAAAGAACTTTTGTTTTGATTAACTTTTTTTGTTTTGTGCAAGCACTATCTGTGTCACATCAGTAGGTATGATGAAAGAAGATTAAAGGATACATATTACACAAAAATCGTGTTGGGCACTGGGCACGGGTTGTTCTGGACTTTGCGGGACGGACAGACTTTATTATAAATATAACATATGTACAATATTTATTTTTTGATTGTTTAATTTTATTATTGTAACGTAAGATAGTTAAGATCACAGTCCAAAATCCCCATAAGGGATTAGGCAAAATAATATAGACTTTGTAAACATATTTTTTATTATTTTTTAATAAAAGTTAAAAAAAAAATGTTTTAAATCTAACTACATAGATATTATTGTATGTCAGCCCAAACTCTCTCTGACATTCACACAAACAATAATCTTTTTATCACATTCACATTACATTTTCTTGGGATTCGAGATGTTTGTTGATTTTATGTCTTTCCAAATGATACCTTTAAAGTTCTCTTCTCTACTGTAACAATATAATATAATCTGAGCTT
This sequence comes from Athripsodes cinereus, assembly GCA_947579605.1. Classification (NCBI taxonomy): domain Eukaryota; kingdom Metazoa; phylum Arthropoda; class Insecta; order Trichoptera; family Leptoceridae; genus Athripsodes; species Athripsodes cinereus. The sequence goes on along the minus strand of OX388314.1, from coordinate 11,819,421 downwards.
TATTCACGAGATATTAAAACGTTATCATTTAAGGTTTTGTAATAATAATATTCTGGAAAGGAAAAGACATTTCTCATTGGGATTATTATAAGAATATAATAAAAATAATAATAAAAATCTTTATTGCACAAAAAACAATAAAAATAAAAACATGTGGGTTTTGTTATAAACCCAAACACAACCTTATACACTTTTCACAGTAAGGTACTAAAAGCTTGTGTCGTGAAAGGGGATTGAATAAACATTACAGAATTTAAACCAGACAAATAAACTTGTGCAATGGGCTAGTTTATCGCAGACGCGCGATATCTTCCAACTAACCCATAAGATTATTATATCTTTGTTCATTTAAGTATTTTGACGCTTTGTATTTTTATATACCATAAGAGACATCTGTACCTACCTGCTTCTGTCAGATTCAAAGAATATATATAAAAGCAAAATGGTATAATATATAATTTATAAATAATCAAAAACACTGTTATATTTTCACTATATTTATTTAAACTCTAACGTTTTCGCCCACTTCAATGTTTGATTTTTTATAAATTATTTAATATGAATTTTCACAATGTGAACACAAACACCCTTCAACAATTAATAAATGGTATAATATAGATACAGTTATACCTATATTTTTAATTAAAAGTTATTTTTTTTAAAGGGCAGCGCCCGCCACATACCTCGTGCCGTACCTGGAGATATGTATCTCCATAACGACACACACATGCACAAACAGGATTTAATGTCGCATTAAAGCGAGAAATGCTGCCCCGAGGGAGCTCTCTATATTTAGCGGCCACACACTAAAAATTTTGGTGCAAAAAGGGAAGGGAAGAAATGGGAATATACCTTCTTCTCTATGCAGTATCGCTAGTTACTTGAAGGGGATATTAGGCTACCAAAGAAAGTACAGAAGTTTTTGAAGGCGAAAAAGTTTTTCCTTGTGCCCACAAGTCCGCATGTCCTACAGGTCCAGAGGATGGACCACGAACAAAAAGTTATTAAGACCACTCTTCATTTACAGTGGGAGCTATAAATTTAATATTGTAGATGGTATAGTAATATTCCAAGCTAGAAAGACATGTATCCGCCAATTAATTCAAAGAGATATAAAATACGCAAGCGAAAATACATATTATTAGTACACCATCTTGATGTAGAGCATAGAACGTTTCAATATAACGAATATATGTACAGGTTGGTAACAAATTAACAGTTTAATAGTATCAAATGTATGCTACCTATGCATATTTCACTTGTTAATGATTGATTTTGTAAGTAATTATTATCAAAACCATAGAGAAAGTAATACCTTAAATATAGCATGGAAATATTAAAACCGACATAAAATACAGAGATCGGACATAATGTTAAGGAGTAAATATCATACAAGCAAGGGCAATTACCATTTAATAGGAAGAATGTACATAATGTTAGTATAATATGAAATACATAAATGGAGGAGAATAATGTTTATGGAAAACTCTGTAACAAATAAGTAAAAAGTGACCCATATCTCCAAGAATCGTTCCGAAAAATAACGATCTGTGGTGAAATACCTTTGAAATTTTATTTTATAATGGTTGGTTGAGATGCGGAGAAGTAAAGTTTCAAATAACACATATGAAGAAATTAGCATTATGTACTCTACATTAATCCAGAAAGGTTCTATATATTGTATGAACAATTATTTGAAAACAGACGTGAGCTGAATATTGAATGATATTTACCCAAGGTAAAAGTACAAAATTCCCTTTATGTTATATTTTTCTAACTGATTTATTATCCTAAAAAGCGTACACGCCAATTTAATTATATATTAGTTATATGCTCAGTGTATTTGTAAAAAACGTACACTTATTAGGAAAAATAAATAAATGAATTATAGGGTTTATATTTCATGATTTTAGATGGATACGTACGATGAAATGTTGTTGAGGGAAAATTTAGTAAAAACGAAAGCCTCTGGCGGTGAAGTTGAAATGTATTTATGTGAACAGCAGAAATATTAGGTTGATTAAATATTTAGTTACAACCTTTGTATAATAGACATATTATGTATTATGGAACTGAAAACGTTGGGGAAAATGGTTCTATACACACCTAATGTATAACTTCTGTCAACATTTGAAATGATATAGTTTAAGTTTTTTTTTAGTAAAAATGATTTAAAACAGTTTATTACGAGTATGTCTAAATATTCTTGTTGTTCGAATACTTTATTTTACATAAAGTGAATTTATATACATATATAATATATGCTTTAACTTTGTTAAATCTGTATGCTAATTTACTTTGGTAGTAAGAAACGTGTTTAATTTTAAATTGTTGATATTATACAACTCAATTTTACTTTTTAAAGTTTATATTGCTGGATGCCATAAATGGAAGAAAATAATTATAAATGAATTATATATCAATAATTATAATACGCCAAAAAATTTAAGATTTACACCTAAAATGATTAGTAAGTGGGAACTTTACCGAGAGTATGAAGAGTGCGGGAATATATATTTCCCTTATGAAATATTTCTACACATTTCTGTGGTAAGTAACAATTAAGTTAAGCTGGATTTCAAGACATTCTTAATGATACAAACCGCCCTCAATAAGTGATTAGTGATAGTAGGTGAGGTAATATTATAGGTACTATATTTCTATTATTAACTTCGCTCATATAAAGTGTTTAATGTATTCTGAGGCTTTCCATGAATGGTAGAGATGTATATAAGCTCTTTTTCAAATTGTAGAATAACTTTCGATACCAGTACCAAAGTATAACACTTGAATATTTGTCACGAATAAACTGTTACATTTGAATCGATATTTCATGACTGTGAATTTCATTTGAGAATATTGAAGTTATTGTGCTTTTTTCTTGACGAACATTATTATCTGCTATGCAGTACGAAAATATTTATTATAGAACATAGCCAGCGCGAGGCAGAGTGAGTACACTTATTTGGTAGTGTTTTCACAGTGGTGACCCACTTTGTTGCCTGTTCTCTACTACCCCATGACACACTCACCCCAAGGCTCCCAGACGTCTGCGTCACCTATTCCAATGTACAACACAATGCATACTCATGTAAATATACGCACATTCATTCCAATATAACGTTCCAGACAATAACATACAACACATACCTACAGTAATATAGTACAACATACTCAACTATATACCATGTACAATAGTTACATTCCTTAGACGCATTACTACGATACTAAAAATAATAGATATCATTAAAACATTTTATGTGCCTCTAGACTGGAATGTTTAAGTTGAAGGACGGCTGCTATAAAAAAAAGTTTCTTAATTAGATAAAATTAAGCCGCACAAACAATAACTGTATAAAGAATATCTTATATAAAAAATATTTAGGGTAAAATAATATAAGTTTTTATAAACAGTGAAAGTTCAATTTATTATTAATTTTCTTTTACACACGAGTAACATTTATTGCCTCTTCTAGGATTGCTTTAGATTTTATCTTATCCAGGAATCAATTGCTATTTTTGTAATGTGAAATCGATTATGCTATTATTATTCATTATTTTTACAAGTCTAGAAATTCGCTTTTAAATTATATTACATTAGTTGAAAAGATTATGTGCACAAAAAATAAAGAGAGTAGTTTTAGTAAATATTTGAAGATGGTTTTATTTAATTAATAGAAATTGAGGAAAAGAAAATTACAAATATTTAAGCTCACATACTCTTATTAATGTAAATTATATCATTTAATAAATTTCCTTCACATTTTGTCACAGAGTATTGCTTTTTTTTAACATATACAATTATCTGAATTGTATACAAATCAATCAAATTGCACAAAATCAGCTGAGAAAGTTGAGTTGCCTAATGAATAAATGTTTGCTAAAAATACAAGAAAATAACGCGACATTTGACAGTGCAAACGTTCATACATTAATCTTTTTGCTACTGAGCAAAATTAAACATCCAAATTTAAAAATGTATTTTTATTATAGGTATTTGAGATTTAAAAGTTGATAGAAAAAAGTTATTATATTAGGAATATGAGTGTTTTTTGTTCTTAGCTTAGACCGCAGATTAACTTATGTATAAATCTCTAATATTTTATAAGTTTTGTTTATGCAGAAGTATTTTTAATTTAATTTTTCTTACAATAATAAAGGTATCTAATAATAATAAGGGATTGAATTTGTATTCAGGCCACGATGAAATATCAAATCCTGAGTTGGAAATGAGTGGAATCATAAAGTCTCCATCTAAGAGAAAGCTTTATTGTGTCCAGATATTAAAGTCATAAACTTGAGTAACTGCTACTCTTATAGAATAATCGACTCGCGGGACGACGAATATACTAAACTTTTTATCTTAAATTTTTGTTGGTCAGTTGGTTGTCAATGTTACTTAAATATTATTCTAAAACAATTTTCATTCCTCTTTGTTCCTCTTTTGAAAAGATTGTAATTAAAAAAAGAAAATTCTTATCATTCAGAGCATTGTGAGCCAATAATAATCAAGTCTTATGGGACTTCTTTAATTTCAAAATATTCAGATAAATCTATCTAACAGAAAAAAAAACAATTTTTTTTGTTCGTTTTCACGTTCTTTGATCCTTGTTTATTTGTGTTTTACAAAAGTAACTAGATATTTAGTTACATTTTTCTAAATTTATATATATTTTTCAATCAAAATGAAACTTTCGTCATTGAAAGATACTGAAAATATGTTAGGTATGTGATCTAATAATATGAAACCTAATGTATAATTATGTAATCAAATAATAAATATCTTACGTAAAATATAATAAAGTTCTGAATTATTCTAAAAATAGTATCAGATGAATGAATGTATTAATGCGGGTGATCTGCTGGTTACTCCACTTATATATAGTATGAATGAATAAAGTAACAATATTGCTAAATATGTCATTGATATAATTATGTTAAAATATCGGGAACTTATAACATTATATTACATATACACTTACATGCAGATGCTAAAAAAACTATATTTCATTCCGATTCAGATCAATGTTTATTTACATGGAAAGATAACAAGAATAAAACAAATAAATAAAATTTGTTCTATAACAATAATCATGACTGCGTATGATACATGGTAAAAAAGAAAATTACGGATATTCAAAAAGTAGAGAATGGATAAAAATGGGATTCGTATTATTTACGAGCGATATCTATTATATTATAGTAGAAACAAGTTGTGTAGATGCGCTATGTATGAAGTGTCTGCCCTTCTCTGCGGTGCGGTAGTGAAGTAGGAGGAGAAGAGGGGAGGGGGAGGGTAGGACGTTCTCTTCTATCGCATTAACTTCTATCTCTCTTCCCACCCGATAGGCTAGACGGAGGTGGGATATTTAATAAGTAGGGCACGCGGTCCAATAGTTGGGAGTTGGGAGGAGGGAAGGAGTCACACAGAGGGAATATTGTGACGTCATAGGTTTTCCCTTTTTCCCTTCTCACACTTCAACTCACAGACGTTTAAACGCTTCGCAAGCGCGAAATATAATCTGGAATAAATGAGAGAAAATAAGGATACGAGGGAATTTTTTAGTAATACTCGAATTTTTCAAAGTTCAAAAGCAAGACGCGTAATAATATTGTGTTATGCGAAGCCAGACGCAATGGTTTTTTTTAAATATTTAATGTAGAACAAATCACTACCATTCATAATGGAGTTAAGTATATTATTATAATTATAGCTATAGTTATTTATTCAATATTATTTTTACGAAGTATTGATATTTCTCTAGAGTTCCCTAGAAATCAGTTCTAGACAAAAAATAATCTTACTGAATAAAATAGCAGCCATTTTGATTTGTTGCAATGTGTAAAACATTACTTGATATAAATGTACACACATCTGTGATTTATTCCCCAAGAAAACTTTCGTAAAAAAGGTTTTTTGTTTTTCTTTCACAAAATATTAACTGTATTCCACTCATTACTTTCGACAAGTCCAATAATAAATTTGTGTTTGTGTAAAATAATGTTAATTTAAGTACGCAATAAAATAAAATGTTGCAGCATTAAAATTTGATTAAAACAGTAAAAATACAAAAGCCTTAAATGTGAATTTACAACCACACCGCGAGAGGAATGAAATTGCGTACGTCCCCCGGTGAGAAAGGGAATTTTTTTATTGTCTACGACGCCATTTTGTTTACCAACGACATTAAAGCTAGATATAAAAACAAATACTACCTAATTTTATTATAACACAAATATATCTTTATAGTAAGTATGCACATACAATAGGTAGGTACTAGTAGGTAGTATGGCTAGACTAGACTTTTTATACCTATTGGTCGTGTTTTGTAATGATTTTTTTCATCAGGTTAAACAGTAATTTCATATGACATTTTCAAAAGCCATGTATAATTATTAATTACTGTATAATTTATTGATAAAATATATATTTATTGTTACGATTTACAAAAATTAAAATAAAATATGCTTTTCGATATATTATATTATATTTGTGTAAGCCTTACTTTTGATCAACGACAACAGAGCGCAGGGAATGTCGTGGAAAGAGGTGACGCAATTGGCGCAGAGACGCTCTGAATGGAAGAGACTGGTTTCTGCCCTGTGCTCCCGAGAGGAGCGTTGAGGGCGATGAATGAATGAATTACTTTTGAAAGACCAGTGAGCCGTTGATGAATAATTAAATATATTTATATTCACTTAACACACACTCTTTTTCTTGTTTTAACTCACTATTAGAATAGCGAAAAGTAAAGGATTAGAAGATCTATACTTTTCTTCTTTCTAATCCTTCACTGTAAGAAGACATTGAATGGAATTAAAATTGACACAATTTTGTATTTCATTATAATATTATATGTATTATGTACTGATCCATACATTATGTAAAATTTGGTCTCATTGTGAATGAATTTAGCGATAAAACGTTGGACACGATTCAAATTGAATAACAATATAATGCATAATTTCTTCTGAAAGGTTTAGTTCGGAATCCGGAACGAGCGATTCGTGTTTCGGACAAATCATATTATTTATAATTCTTACAATTAGAAGTTAAAAACACCAATTAAACTGTTTCTTGCATACTTAATTGAAAACGTTAAACACAAAAATTAAATACTTTCACATTCAAAATTTATTCATTCATTTATAATAATAATAATAATCTTTATTGCACAAAGTTAGTAAACAAATAAAAAAATAAAGCATGAAAACATTACTATTGAATACATAATTTTGTGCAATGGGCGAGTTTATCACTGAAGCGCAATATATTCAAACTAATCCATTTATCACATATACATGGCGTGAGCTTTTTACGTGTTAAACATATAACAATAAAACAATTAGATAAACAAAATGTGAATTAACAGCTAAAGAAAAATATTATATTATTTACATATATTTAAAAATTATATATTATTTATATGTACTTAAATAAATGTTGAGATTCCCCCCAAGACACAGCTGTATAATTATTGCGATAAGGAACTGAGATAAAGAGGTCGGTCAGACTGTTTTGGACTCCATTGTGATGGGCAAAATTATCAGCAAATAAAAAACTACTTAACTAATTAATACGAGGCACGCGATTACGGAGTGTGCTTCTGAAAATGATTAAATATACATACCAAAATAATAAAATATAATATGACATTATTTTGATAAAAAAATTAGAAACATATTGTAAGTAGGTATATTGAATTCCTTTTAAAGCTGTTAGAGGATTTAATTTGTTATTAAGTGAAAACAAATTCGTAGAACATCAAGATATAAAATATTTTGTATTTTTTTGAACATATATAGTTATACTACTACTATACCATCACGGCATATCCCACAAGTGGGGTAGCCAGCAGATCAGCTGCATGTAAGAAACATGCAAACTGTCCTCTTCGTGCCAATATAAAATCAAGACATTCAGGATGGGTGGCAAGCCTCATCACTGAATTTAAGAAGTAAAATGTCTTAATTTTTTCGAACACCTGCCTTTTACAGGACAGGACTTTTCGAAAACTTACGCAGAAGAGTGGGAGACCAATTCTTTACCGGGTGCTCCACGGGATATAGTTATAACGATTCCATATTGCCAACATGAATTTGTGTTAGGTACCTACGTATTACGTATGAATAAAGAGAATTGATATGATTATTATTATTACTACACTAAGAAGCTAGCAAACTAACTACTGTACATAGCAAATATACAAGCTGATGTGCTAATAAAAGTTTAAGACATTTAGATTTGTTTACCTTTAAGTAATTTTTGATGATTTATTCAAGCGTCGAATTATAAGAATATCCTTTAAAATATGTAAACAAAGAACATATTCGATTTCTATTCATCTCACAAATCGTGAAGCGAAGACTGAACTTAACTGACAATAATTAAGAATGCACTTCAAAGTAAATAGAGTTTAGTCTCTATCAAAATTCTATGACATCATTTTTGATATGCCCGTATCAATAGGATTGTATGTAGGTACAAGATACGGAGAGACAAATAAAAATAATATAAAACAAAATATTGGAGCGAATGGAAAAGCCTCGAGCAGAAACTGATTTTTGCAAATAAGCCTAAAATTGTAGACGGAATTTCTCAAATATAAATTACTTACCTACACAAAAACTGTAATAAAATTAATTAACTAACACACCCACATAATATGTAGACGAATTAGAATGGATGACTTTTTTCAAAATTACCCCGAAGGAACTTCGTGATATTTTCATTTTTTCCATCGAGGGCGAAAAGCAATTATTGTATACATTTTTTTTATAGCTTTGAATATGTAGGCATAAACTAAAGATACAGTTAGGTATTTTATTATTAAGAAAACAATGGATTATTTTTCCTAAGTGTTAACTCGAGAATAATGTTTTTTTTTTCACGTAAAAATTATCAGCAACATGATTATGTTATAGAGCATAATGTAAATCACTATCCTGGTGTTAAAAGGTTTTAGTGCTATTTACGAAAAATCGTCTAAAACATATTGTACCCTATAAATGTATGTTTTTACTACATAATTATTATAATATTGACATATAAAACGAATCTAAATGAGAAATACCTTAAAAAATCACCAAGTTTTAAGATATAAAAAATACATAAGTCAATTGAACCATTATAGTGGCTAACCAGCATTGCTTTTGGCAATGAGAGCACATTCAATTGCACAAATTGAGATGAATAATTTTTGTCATGAATGAATCTGCGTGGTTTAAATGAAATATTTATCTGCTGAGTGTACTAATCAATAAAAATTTCATACACGTTTTATTTTCAGATGTCTTTATCAATATGTGTACCTATTTGAAATTCAATCACATTATTACCACGACATAGATTTGATATTCTTAAAAGATCGCATAGCATTATAAAAAAAATATGATTGCTAGAAATCAATTACAAATCAAAATTCTGAGCAACAAAGCAATAGGAAACTAAACAAATAAGGTTTGGTAGTCGAACAAATATATAGGTGTGTTATTTTGATGAAGCATAAAGAGTTGATATGTGCGCGACACAATTTGACACAAACAAAACAAACTATTTTTGATCGGTTATCTGAGCGCAAGAAAATTAGTGCACACTTCTCTTTGGACTTATGTACTTTATTGGTATAATAACACCTAAGTGGGCCGCTATACAAAGACGATATCCATGTAATTACCCATTATGTATGACTTTCTTACAAAGTATAATAATATTTCAAGAGTTTTTATCGAATGTAAGCACTCCACGCTCCATAGGTTTCAGCGTGATAATAATTACAGAGATATATGTATGTATGTATCCTACATATTTAATGTGTTATCACATATAAACTTTGTACTAACTCATTTCCAGATGCGAATCTATCTAATTAAGTGTTAAATTTATTATATTAAAATTATTTTATTCAGACTTGGCTCTTCAACGTTTGTTTAATCCATCACAATATTAGAAATACGTTAATATAAAACATTAGAAATATGTACGTTAATTAGTAATGAAACAAATTATCTAAAAAGTATATTTTTCCAGCTTTCCTCTCTCTTAGATGTTCTCTAATCCGTCTGAGAGGTTTCCTAGCGCTTTTAGGCTTTAGGAGTTCGGTGGATGCTTCGAGGACATGTTGTCGGGGGTTGAGTGGTTCATATATCTATATACATCTATGCCTGTAATGGGGTTTATAATCAACTATTTTATTATTGTTGTAACCGTTCACATTGTATAATCTCTACGTTCTGCCTGTAGGAACAAGATTGTGAACTAATAAAACATTATTAGTAGTGAAATAGGAACATAATTTTGAGAAGTATAAATACGATTCCAACTGCTGTATGTTAATACTTCATATTTTTTAATTGTGATCACCGAGGAAAAAAATCTTTATAATTCAATTCAAAACCTATTCAATATGTGGCATGATGCAGCACACATCATGCCACACTTGTTGGAGTGTCCATTGTGCCCTGTCACATCCACTATGGAGGATATTTTTGACGCATCTCCACGTGTTGTGCGTTTTGCACAGTTCTGGGGATCAGCTTGATTTTTTTTTGAGTTTCAACACGATAAATAATATTGAAATCTATAGACAATTTGCTATGATTATTCGAAAACTGGTCATATAACAAAGTAATAAAAATAGGCATACGAGTATCCAAGCATGACGGGGAAGGAAACAGTGGATAAGATGAAGTATGCTTATGCGAAGGAAGAAGATAAATCCAGATGGAAAAAATTGAAGACAGAAGCAAGTAGAGTGCGAGTGAAGAAGCCTATACTCAGCATTGGAAGAAGAAGAAAAATAGCTAAACTTTTTAGTTTTGTAAAATTGTTCTACAAACGGTTTAAAATAATATACATTAACAACTAACAGATCAAGCTTACTTTATCTTCTAATAATAATATGTTAATATAATTATTATATAAAAAACTGCGGAAAATAATAATTATTATTATCTTCTTTTAAGTACCTATGTGTGAATGGAATCTCACACAATAATTTGACAAACAGATGATTTCTCGGAAATGCCAATATTTCGGTTATTATCGTAAATTTTTTATTATATTTTAATTATATTTATGTAAATGTCATGCGGGTCAAAATACAAGTAAGTAAACCTATATAATTATAATACATTTTATCTTAATAAACAAACTAAATGTGTTATAATTATGTATCAGGATAGGTATGATATTATCCGAATATAAGCATCAATTTTAGGATGGATTGAGAGAGTGAGTATTAGATGTCTCAGACGCGATATGTAGGTATACTAATTATTACTGTTACTGATCGATTTAACATACTTATATAAATAAATTCCACTGTCTCAAAACTTGAAAATTTAAAAAAATGAAATTTTGCTACTAAAATTACTGGTACTAAGGCGACTGTATATCACGAGATATGCTATTCACTGTCAAATTATAATGCATTTAAATTGATTTATAAATTTAAAATAGTAAGAAAGTGTATGTATTTTTGTGAATTTTGTAATAAGAGAATAATCTTCTTAAGAACAAAATGTATTTAAGTAATCACATACTACATATTTCTAATGAGTACTTTAGTACTTGTTCAAATTCGCGTTTAACAAAATACATATAAATAATAATAAATGATATACACAAAGTTAAACAGGTGGTCATATATAACTAATATTATTATTATTCAGTCGAGTGTAAACAGTGAATAAAAGTAACTCTATATTGAGGCAAATAACAAAGAAAAAAAAGTGCAGAAAACGTTTAAAGAAGTGACGGGCGTATAAATGAACAACAACTGTAGGAGAAAATGTTGAATATACATATACCTATATATTACCTATGTTGATTACCATATTCACGTAGTGACTGAATGTGAATGTCTGTGATAAGGTGAATACTCGTATCTAACTCATAAACCTAATGTTATTGTATAAAGTTGTTGTGCCCAGTCATCGTAGATATATAATTGTACCTATTAAAATACATAATAATAATAATAATATGCATAGAATGATAACAATTTTATCTTATATACAGGAATTACATTTTTTGTAAAATTTTATTCACCACACAAAAATAATACTTATCACACGCGTAAGTGTTTTTGAGTTGGGAGGAAAAATTGTTTCAGCATGATACTTACATAGGTGGGTACTGATAATATGTCAGAGGTATTATAATCATTATTATGAAATATTTTACTTTGGGCATTAAGGATAATGTTCAGAAAAGTTGGGAGTAAAAGTAATAAATATGGAGCTATCAAAAGTACTACAATAGGTATGATGAGGTTATTAGTTAATATAACATCCTACTTTTGATTACATCAATAACGAGAAAAATTTTATGACGGCCTACCTACTTCTGATGGCTGATGATGATGGTAGGAGAAGAGAGAGAGAAGGGTGGCGAGCCTGGCGTGTTGTGGATGAGAGTTATTTAGCCAAAGAAGAATAATACGACATCAAGAACATCAAAATATTTTATGGAGAATGGAAAATACACTCGTTAAAAATTTAACTCCTTTATTTCCTCTAACATGATTATCTTTTATAGAATTTCATGAAAAATACTACTTGCTCTACAAGTAGTAATAAAACATTATATTTAATTACAACTATACTTTATTGCAGCGATAAATACTGCCGGTAGTTGAATATTAAAAAATTAAAAAAGTACGAGATATCGGTTGATGATGGTGGATGTCTCCACCAAAATTGTGGTTGTGAAAATGTTCTTATTATAAATCAATTAAACATTGTTGTTTTAAACAGTAATCAAAAATATATTTTATCTCCTCACATTGCGTAGGTTTTATTGTATTGATCTGTATTGTATTGATTTTACTTCAAACTACAATACATATTAAATCATATACGAACTTGGTACATTTTACTTTTAAGAGAAGGATTATTAGAACCATTGTACTTTTTTCAAAGGATAATTGGATCGTAAAATCGTCATATAGTTACTGAAAAAAAGCTTTCTTCAGGAAATGGGATATAAAAAAATCAACTCATACATTAATTTATATATTTACAATTTAAAGTACCTACGGAGATAACGGTTATATTTAAATAATTTACTGAAACGATTTTATATAATCTAAATTTCGTATTGTTGTCAAGTCATCTTGAATCTAATAATGAAAGTCAATCTAAGTACTTCTTCTTCTTCAAGTGCCTTGTCGGGTCCCCCCAACGTTGGCGATCACCTCGGCGAACTTGTCCCTGTCCTGCGCTGCTCAGAACAGCTCTTCCACACTTCGGATGCCGGTCCACTCCCTTACGTTTCGCAGCCAGGACATCTGTCTCCTACCGGGACCTCGGCGTCCCTCAATTTTCTCCTTCAATATCAGTTGGAGAAGGTGGTATTTTTCTCCACGCAGAAAAATACCACCTTACTGGTAATAATCTAAGTACTGATATTATTCAATTGTTACAATTATATTAATTTAAATAATCAATGTAAAAAATATATGCCAACAATAAAGGCATCTACAGAGAGCTAACCACTGGATATTTCGCATCTTATTAAAAATATAAGTGTTATCTAGGTACTTAAAAATAGTAAATTTAAATTTGTTCACTGTGTCGGTGTTTAGGTAGTAGAATTCCATATCGAAATGAATAAAACAAGCGTTTTATTCTACTAATGATTTATTCGATGAGAGAGACGTCTTTCGTCTTATAAGGACATTGTCAAACTTCCTTAAAGTAGATAAAGCAAAACTTGGTCTTAATGTGACATTTGGAGATTAACAATGTCCTTATAAGACGAAAGACGTCTCTCTCATCGAATAAATCATTAGTAGAATAAAACGCTTGTTTTATTCATTTCGAGTAAATTTAAACTAAGTATATATCACACTTGACTGTAATTATAGCTTTAACATATTTATTAAAATAATAGTGTCTTGCAAAATACTTTTTTATTTGAATAAAGCATTGACATTTATACATAGAAAAGGAATCATATCAAAGGAGTCGACTGTTCTTGTTATATCATAAAACTTCCTTAAGGTAGATCTTCCTTAAGCAAAACTTGGTCTTAATGTGACATTTGGGAAACTAAAATATATTATATTTCTTAAATATGGAAAACTTCAAAGTCAATTCGGCTGAAATATTTGTGGCAAAGTCAAGAGGATAAGGTTTTTTCCAATACAATCGATAATGTGGGGATGAGAAGGTTCGTAAGTAGCAACATCTGTATATTATCAGTAGTAGGTACTGTGAGAAAATTGTATCTACTTTAATATATATCAAACTAAACGCAGACATCGTTTTTAAGAACTAGCACAACAAGTCTTGAATCAATACTCTTTGAATTTGAATACTAGGTATATATATATACACCTAACGATATTGAAAAAATAAACGAACATCACAATTTATAGACTTATTTACCATCGTCTGATAAGTATTTTCTATAACTAGGTAAATACAATAATTTATTATAGAAAATAAGCATATAGTTGATAACTCCTACCTGAAATATTGAATAACAAAGAACACCAGAAATTTGAAATCAACTTAAAGACAATAGGTATGTAAAGTTTTTATAAAAATTTCACTCTTTGTACAGGATTTTTTCATAAGTTACGAAACAAATATTATTTTTGTTTTAATTTTCAAGTAATGGAAAAAAAGTATCAAAAATTACTTTTACCATACCTACAGCTTAACATTTTTAGTCTTGGAATAAAAAGAAACATCGTTTTAAATAATACAATAAGTATTATTTATAATTTATTATTTAAACATAAAAAAAAAATATATATACCTACATAAGTTTGATTTGAATTAGTAAATTATTTGGTTCACTATCGAGAAGGTAATGTGAAGTTATTCGAGTAGAAATACAACGAACTTGAGACTAACATTATAAAATGACAGATATTCTACAGTCGCACAGCATTCTTTGCGGGATAGGTGTCAAGTATAAGTTTTGTAATACTAACAAAAAACTCTCAGATAAGACATGGGATTCAAATTTCTTGGAAATCAGGCTTTCTGTATTTTATAAGTAATAAAATATAACATGTATATAAATATCAAAATAAATGTAAGTAACTGGGTATCAACAAATCTCGTTTGCGTAAGAAGTCTAGAAGCTGTTTTTTTTTCGTGGTTGCGAATAAAATGTTACCTTTGCAGGAATGGGAGATGGAAGTAACGATATATAGGTATATTATAATAGTTGTTGTTATGTCATACTTCATTATCGTTGACAAAACGTAAAAAGAGTAATATAATATTATCTGCTTTGTAGGAAAAAGTATTTTTTTACGATTTGAGGCGAGAAACAAATGTTTTACTTTTTGTGTTTTCAGTAATGGCTTTTGATAAAAATGTAGAAATATTGTTGCTATATTTTCAATAAACCTCCTTATATTGAGCATCAAAGCGAAGACGATGATACATAAAACTATCTCCGCATTAAGTACATGTCCTAGAAATATCTCTCAAGATTCAGCTTTAGATATTTTACCAGACTACGTTATATAACAATATTAGATCATTTTCACTTTGCAAATTACAAAATTGACAGCTCATTGTGTTTTAAAGAATTTTCTCTTCCAATTTTTTGAATGTCTACAAGTATATTTTTTATTCAAATCAATTTGCAATATTTACAATAAGTCTAGAAGTTTAGTTGGCGAACGTTACCTAATTAAAATAATGTAGAAAAAATATAGCCCTTAACTAAGAACAAAAAAACTTGAAGATGATAAGAAAAATATCAAATTGAAAAAGATAATATTTTAATTATACAAGTATTATTATTTAAACAACTAAATAATGATTAATTGAATTGGTTTATGTATAACTATTAGTAGATTGTGTGAGAATCAGAATGATAACAAAAATCTCGTCAAGTGATATTATCTTCTATAGTGAAAGACTTGAAAAAGACAGGCCGTAGAGAGATAAAGAAAATGATTGTTTTTGTGATTGGAAAACTAGACTGTTTAAAATAATATTGCTGATTTAATTATTTGTGTGATGAACAATAAAATTAACATGGAAAGTGTATTAATTTATAAATAATATAATTAAATATTCTCTCAAAGAAAATACTCCAAAATAATTATCAGCTATAAAATAATAACAGTTTTTTTTATTTCAATATAAAAATAAAAATGTGTCTAGATGAAAAAAACACACAATATTGAAATGAAATAAAGGATTTTACGTCATTATTTGAAGCACTTTCTTCACTTTATAAAGCACCTATTTTTCAATACAACGAATTCTTTGCGTGACGAAAATAAGAGTTTATTTTATAGTGATACGTATTTTTGCGATTTTTTTTTATTTTATGGAAAGTTTGGTTTCTATTTACGTACGTGTGGATGGAGAAAATATAGATATTATTTCTGTGAAACTCATACTAACTTAAATATAAATATTTGTTGACGGAAGAGATATATAAGTAATTATATATAAAACAAATTCAAAGTTAATTTAATTGATATGTTCTTCTTTCATCTTAAGAGCTTAATTATCTCGATAATAATTTTGATTTGATAGTATACTTGATCAGTATTTAAATTCGAGACCTTCTGCTGTGAAAATATGAATAAAATTAATATGTAATGCATTCCCCTGAAACTAAACAGACGCCTAAAAGCATTATGTACGGGAATGGTCCAAATTTTAGTGAAATATTTAGGTCACTATTATCTAATGGCATGTTTATACGGATGGACGTTGCACAGTCTACGGTAGATATAGATAGTACGGGTGTGCGCCACCATTCATTTAACCAATGAAACGACAGCCACTAAATTTGATGGACCATTAAATGTCTGCGGTTGATACCCAGCCATTGGAATCACATTCTGTTACGATGCAGACTCAAATAAATGTCATGTTTGATACTGTTGGTATTTCACATTGAAACCTCATCGATTCAGAAGATAAAAAAACAGTATTCTCGTTTGTGTATCAAAATTCTATATTGAATACATCGTAAAATACGTCGTGCATCCTATCAACAATCAATTGATTTATTCATAATTGAATGATGCAAAAGAAAACATTGAATTCCAAACAAAAAATAATAAACTGCGGAAGGAAATGTCACACAAAAAGAAAACTATAAATAAAGTACTTACAAATAAAAGTCCATATTGGTATTTTTAGAGACGTGATGTAATAATAATATGGCAGTCAAGGAATTTATTTTTACCTGAAACAAAACATTAGACACAATTAAAATTGAATCACTACACCAATAATATCTATTATAAAGGAAGTACATATCTCATTTAGTTTTGAATCGATTTGCAAAAGGTTATCATTTATACATACACGCAAATATTTCGGTTCAACTTGAAACAAAGAAGAGTACGTTGCAACAGAAAAAAATAATAATACGAAAACACAATAAGGTAATGAAATCTTTAACAAACCATTAATTGTACGTAATTATAATAATCGTTTGGAAACATATTGTAATTAAATTAACAATTCAAATAGCGTAGCAAGTGTCATGTCAAGCATATACAGTAATGGTAGTACGACTTTTATGTACGACTCAAAATTAAACTAAACACAAACCATTTATTATTTTATCTGATGTCAAATCAGTCGTCACTGTGGTAGTACTAACTGCATTAGGAAACTGCTTTTTATAGAGTTGTCGTGTCAATATTTTAATAAATTATCTAACGCGAATGTGATAATACAACGATAATATGACGTTATCAACTATACATAATAATATTATGCTTAATTAGGAAACAAAAGATTTTCAAAATTGCAAGTGATGATTATATTGTGCTTATCGCTCGAAGACGAAGATGTATTACATAATTATATAGTTCTATGCGGTAGTTAGTTCAGCCAGTAGGTATATCAAATAATAGTATAATTTGAATTAAAAAATCAAACCGATTGTGATGATCGCCTGTGTAGGCGTGTAGAATAGTACCTACGTGTATACTGAATATTTACAATGTTTTGTTTGGTAAATGAAAAAAAAACTGTCTAGAAATCAGAAAAACAGCTTTTTGTCATAAAGATGAATTGTTTAATATCTATCATTAACTAAAATTCAAGGAGATTTCAACAATAATCTGAATTTCAGTTATGAGATTAGATTGAAGTAATCAATGTTTAATTGTTACTGAAAACTTATATCAAGAAAAACAATTCAAATAATTAACATTTCACGAAATAAATAACACAATGAATAGATACTTTTTAATACTATAAGATTTGACTGGATAAAATCAGTCGATATAAATATCTTAGAAAAAAATGTAATTAATTAAACTTTCCAGACATCTTTAAACATTTTTGTATCGTATAAGCCTAAGCGATCGAACTAATTATTTTGTTGTTGGATGTTATTTTGATTAACTTTGTAAAAAATGTCAGCAACATCATAATTAACAGTCAATTAGAACTATTAGCAAAGTAATCCAGATTCAGAAAATGAACGAATTTGGTCATTTATTTTATGTGACTAATACCTACCCGTATTTAGTATAACAATAATTTATTAGGCTTACATTTAAAAGAATATTCCTACATAGATATATTTGATAATAGAATAATATGTTTACAGAAAATCCACTCATCTAGATATATCTGAACGTAATGTCACATCACAATCTAGCACAATTAATAAATAATCATGTTAGTACTTTTGAAAAGTGATACATTCGAAAACTTAATTCGTAACAATGGTTTGTGGGTTAAGCCAAAATTGCATAGATTCGGAACAAAAGTTTGTACGTGTATGTTACCAAATGGGACCAAAATACTTATTAGATCTACGTTAAAAAACATGGACATGGCAACATATTTTGTGTACTTTTTTTAGTACTCGTATGATCTACGTTTTTTAAAAAATCATAAAATATTGCTCACTCCGAATTCAAGAAAAAGAAAAAAAAATCAAAAAAAGAATCCTAGTGAACTAAAACAACCCACTGATTTAAATTTAAAAACGTGATATTTAACGAATACTTGTCTCTTACAGGACACTCAAAAACTAACAGAAGAGAGTGGGAGACATATTCTTTTTCGGGGACTCCACGAGTTTAAATAAATTAAATTTATGAATTCCATATTCATATCAAATTCATTGGACCAATAAAAGATATCTTTCGCCGTAAAAAAGTGTACGTTCGTAAAGCGCTAGTCATTCTCTCAGTATTTGTATTGAAGTCACGCGCTGCTGTTCGTAGCTACTCTCTACCGATTAATGCTAAATTCATGCTAATACCAATGTTACCAAAACACAACATTTGCATATGAGTGCACCATACACAAAACATACACACACACACTCTAACTATCTCACTGAGCGGCGCCACGTCTAAATGACAGGTACGTGATGAAATAAAATTACGTAGCTACGAATTGTGTTTCAAACTATGCTGTATGTTCGTAAAGCCAATATTAGTACCTATATTTGTTGAAGTTTCAGTATAAAAATTATGGAATACTCAGATGAATCGAAATCTCCAATAACGAAAAGTCGTTAGTTACCTGTGACAAACGCATGTAAAGAATACTACATTTTCATGCAAGCTCGACTTGAATGCTATGACAATTGAAACATTTAGTGGCAATCTGCATCATTTAATTTAGATCGATAATATAATAAAAAGGGGCTCATGATAGTAATATGTTAAAAAAAATAAGCGGGAGCGGCTATGTACACGAATTAGATGTTTTACAAAATCTATTTTAGTACGCAGCAGCTGAAAACATTAATATAAAAAAAAACAATTATTAGAATGGATAAAAATGATGTGGGTCGTCATTATACAAAGATTAGACTAATGCTTTATATTAATAGAATCACAAACAAACCGATGTTTATTTTCATAGAAATTTAGTATGCATCGTGTATGGGTCGGTATTTCCAAGTTTAGAATTTCTATTTTTTGTATTGTATTTTGACTCCCATCAATGCCAAAAGTTTTAATATTATATAATTGTATTGTCTACTTATTTGTGATATTATATATTCATAAATTTATACACTAATGTATGTCTGTTTATACCATGTAGTTGACGAAAATTTAAAATAGTTAGTCATCAACTAGTTGTTAGTTTTCAATAATCAATCAACTAGTTAGTACAATAATCACAATATTTCAGTCACTAAGCAAACGTTAGTATAATATTCACAGGGTAAAATAATCGAAGAATCTTTTTTAAAAAGATAAAATGTTCTAATGTACTATCCTCCGTGGAGCAGCCGGCAAAGAATAAAAAAACTAATAAATTGAAGTTAATAAAATCGTGTAACTTATGAGAAACCAAATACTAGAAAACGTGATGAGCATATTATGAAAATATCAGAAGTCCTATAGGTACTTTACTATACCCTCAAGTCGTGTCCCAAGTGGGGTAGGTAGAGAGAACGGAAAGCAAAATTCTCACTATTCCTCCTCTCACATTCAAAACTCCTAACCTGCATTCCGTTCTCCTCTTCCTACCCTTCACCCACTTTGACGCGGCATGATGGGTGGCAAGTCTCATCGCTGCCATATTCGTCAAAGCGTAATAACTATGGTCTCATATTCAACCCCCACCACCAAGGAATGCAAAAAATCCACCTACCTTTTATTATAATTATTTTGCTTATATAAGTCTTTTAAATGTATGTCATTTTAACATTCAAGAGATATTATTATTCTGTGGAGCAACCGAAAAAGAATTTGTCTCTTACCCTTTTCCGTAAGTTTTCGAGTTCCCTGTAAAAAGCAAGTGTTCGAAAACATAAAGACATTTAACATTTGACCATCGTCTATCCTGAATGCCTTAATTTTTGCTTAAATATGTACCTAATTGATAAATAGTCGGTAACCTCAAAGTTAAGTCTTAAACTTTCAATCGAAACATTAGATTCTACTCACAGCTGATCTACTTTGCCTTCATTACACTTCATATCGCTTTATGTGAGGGTATCTGTGGATGTATTTAGGTTCATTATGAATTCAAATTTATCCTTAAAACTGTAAAACAAAATAAGCTTGAAAGTAATAACACTGTTGTTTTTTACCGCTTTAATTGTAGATAAATAGTTAGTGACTTTAAACTAGTCATTTTAGACGAGATTTTAGAAAGTAACATATGGAGAAAAATTATTTATAATTACAAATATGTCATGAAAGATACAAGAAATGATAAAAAATATGAATAACAGCATTAGAAAGAAATGTTATGAAAAGTCTTCATTGCACTCGACATTTCAAGAAAGCTTAGAAGAGTACAAAGAATGTAGTCACTATTTATTGCTTTAGTTCGGACTTAATGTATTGGCTGAGTAATTTGATGAAATATTAGTAAAAGTTTTCACAAAAGGAAAAGAAAAATAAACGTTAAATATGTTTTTATATAAAAATATTATTACGCAGTTTATAGCGTAGTGCTTAACAGTCGTTGATTTAGGTATAATACAAAAGTTTCTTAGAAAACTGAGATTGGCTACGACGTCTTCTCTGTTATTTATTTAGCTGGAAGTTATAATATTGTATAAAATAAAATAACGGTAGTTTATTTTTGTAATTCTGTATGAACACTACTTTTTTCTCAAGCGTATGATTTCCCAAAAGATTTGTCTACGCCTTGGATCAAATAATTCCCGGTAAATATAAATTTATTCTTCAATCATAATTTTGAAAAGTTCAACAAGACGAGGCGATGTACATAATTTGAATTGAGAGAATAATAATTTAGTTCTAGTTTTGTATAACCTAGATACGACCTTCGTTTACGAACTTTAACCATTTACTTGCATAAGTTCTATTAGTCTTCAAATACAGAAACGAAGAAATTGTAACGTACGGATGAAGAAATAAATATCCTACATTTATACCTTATTCTCAACATAGAACTACTACAGGTAATTATATTTTTTTAACATAATTACAGAAATTTTATTAGTATTTTTTGTGTCGTTAATATTATAAAGATATTGTACAATAGTTTTACAATATTGATGTACATATTCATTTACATACATCTGTAGACATTTATATTAGTTTCTGCTTGATGTTTGATTTGTTAACACTAGGAATTATTATACCCATTGTGATGTGCCATTGTTACTTCTTCTTTTATAAATTTATGTGAACAACTCAAAGGCTCGTTGTCGTGTATATTTATTGAATAAATTAAATACACAAAATTTGTAGCCAATATGTTTTTCATGAAATAATGATGTGAAATCCAGAGAACACGTGTAGGTACTTGCCGCCTTTGAAGATTGATTTAAGTTAGAAAAATATTTTCTAAAAGATATATATTTTTTTTATCATTTTATAATACTTTTTGGAAGTGAAAAAATAATAACGTAATATGTTAGAACTTTATCTTAAACATAAGAAATAATCTGAGTAAAAAATATTCATTTCATAACCATTAAACAAATGATGCAAATCAAAACAATACGTCTGACAATAATAAATTAACATTTAAAGTTAAATGTTGATTTTATCTTAATAATGTGACAGCCATCAAAACCAAATGAACGAGATTCCAGAAAAAATATATGAACTGCGAATCAACAACGTGCCTTTGTTTTTTGTATAATGTTATATGCGACCATAGAAAAATCACATCATTCAGATACACGCTATAATAATAAGCTACATTGACTAATTTAAACAAAGAAACATTACCGTGATCGTATTCATATTCTAAAATATTTTTAATAAAATGACAAAGTGAGCATTCACATGCCACCAATTACATGGTGAAATGTGGACTGTCGGTATTATATACGAAGACGGGTAACAAGATGCTGTAATTACTAAAATCATTTGAAATGATCTTATATAGGTCGCTGATGTATATTTTTTATGTCCCGGAAGACATGTGATAAAAGGGAATGAATAAAAGGATAGAATAATAAAGAATAACTATATATTGATTCAGTTAATAAATGTTGAATATGAAGAAACAGAATGCATAGATTGCCTACGAAACATTTTATGGACGTTAAAGTTATTGTACACATTTTAATGAAGAGCTATTGGTTTTCTAAACGAACAAGCAAATGATATATAATTGTTATTAGATACGAGTACATCAGTACATACACACAAACATATTTATATATTTTGAATTGTACTGTATTTTAACACCTGCGTGAGTGAAAATATTAAGAATATCACGTAACAGATACCTCATGCGCATTACTGACAGACTGTGCAAACTCCTTTAAGTGCACTCAGTGTACATTGACTCTTAAGCATCGGAACATCTTTCTTATTTCCTACCAAAGGGACTTCGCACAATATGTTGATTATTTGGATGAGGTGTCTGTTGAGTAATATTCGCAATAAATATCTATATTTGTAAGAAAATGTTCAGACTGTAAACATGCTACATCGTTATTATGGTATTATATATAAAAACTTGTATTGCGGGCACATGTACTACTACTACATACATAGGTAATGTATAGGTAGGTAATGTGCATGTGATGTATTCGTACGCAGTATAAAGCGTACTAAAGTCTATAGTGGCGGCGTGGCGGTGCGGCATTAGCAATGACGTCTGGGTATCGCTCATACTGAGTTGGTTTTCCACTGAAAACTTAGTCGACCTTCCCTAATGTCAGACAAACTAATGCCAAGGGTAACGTAAAACCAAACAGACGTAAGATTGACTCATTCGCAAACATAATAATAATGTCCTACCTATACCTACAATACACAAACAAGTATTGTAATTATTATTGTAATGCTTCTCTATGCGTAAATTCTGAAAACAAATTGTTGATGAACATGCAACAATATTAAAAATTCGATATTAAACCCTAAAGATCTTGAAACCTAAGCTTTAAAATAGCTTTTAAATATGTTATATAAAGTACGTTAGTTTTAACAAAAATCGTTTAAGAATATATAACGGATTATGAAAAAATGGCACATACACCTTCTCATTTAGGAACCAAAACGCTTAAAATACACCTTCGAGTTTTTTACGTTTATAACCATAATCAAAATATTTCGTCATTAATAAAAATTGTTGCTTCAGTTATTTAAAATAATTATTGAAAAAAAATATGTAGTAATAAATGAAAATGTAATTTCATCATAATTAAAAATTTGTTTTTTTTTTACTTTTATTTATGATAACGGGAGTAAATTTTTCTACGGTAATTAGGTGGGTATAAATTAATTTAATATGTTAATTCAAATGGAATGTCTTAACTTACATGGTCTATAAATATAATACATACTATATTATAAATAAAACGCACGCTAGACAAACTGCTACTACTCACATTGTCTACATCAAAATGTTGCTAAATTATATGACGCTACAAACGTCAATCACTCAACGAATATACAAATCGCAACTATAAACATTATTAAATTAATAATTCTCAAGTAACTCGATTACGGGTGGATGTATTACATAATTTGTTAAAAACCTACGACAGATGACTGTGAATGATGACGAATTATATAAATATCGTGCATTGCTTGGAAAAAACTTTAATATTTAAATATGCAGATATTTCAAAGACGGTGATTGGTTTTTGTAGGAATTTTAAAGCTCCAGGCAAAAATGAATATAAACACAAATAATAAACAATTTGTAATACGTGGCATATTCTTCAAGTGGAAAAACCAGGAGACTAGACAGACGTAACGGACAATAATTATTATCAAACAATCCAAACAATATCCCAAAAGTTCATAACATATGAACTTTTGGGATATTGTTGGGATATCAAAAGAATTTATGATTTTTTGTGTACAAATTCGAATCATCCTGCTGCCGTCGAATAGTAAGTGCTTTTAACATATTTATAAAAAAATTATTTGAAGTTTACTATTATAAAGTTATTGGATAAAATATTAATTAAAGTTCTGCATCAGTTGTTCTTATAGTTAAATTGTTTTAAAATAATATTGTTATAAACTATTTTTGAAAAAACAAACACTGTATTTTCCACTTTTACAATTTTATTTGTTTAAACGTTTTTCAAGACCTACTGTCTCATCTTCAGAACTTGAACTTGAAAAAAAATAATAAAATTGTTATTCTAATTTTACATTGATGAAACAACTCCGTTAATTTTATATTACATACCAACTTTTGTAGTAGCCTATTCGTTTTTTACTATACTACACTATGTCAAGCAACAAATAAAATGCTGCGAATATACCTATAAATACTAAATATCAATAAAACCAAGTTTTACATTTATATGAATGATATTATGAATATTTATTACGGCTAATAATACTTAAAACACTATTATTCTAAGTGTATTAATTTGTTTTGTGTATGTATCTACTACAAGCAGCGCCGGACCTACCATAGGTTCAAATGGTTCGGCCCACCAGGGCGCCGAAAGTATAAGGCGGCACATAGATTAACTCTGGATTAAGTTTTAATCAGAGATTTTATAAATAAATAATTTAATAAGTACTTCCGCATTGATTGCTATACTTCCGCTTGCATAGAAAGTTACACATAACACAAAATGTATCGGTTTTATAATATCAACTATTTTTGAAATTCCCGCGAAAAGTAGCACGCTCTTATACCTCATCACTGTCGACTCATATAATACAATTTGATTTCTTCATTTAAGTTCAAAGGATTTTGAATGTTACGTACTCTAACTTTTCCATACATAATAAGGGTCAAAATCTCGTGTATCTCGGTTTTTTCAATGTCTCATACAACCAAGTATGCGCCCCGCTCAGCACTAATACAACTCTAAGCGCTTCTACATAGATTCTCACTAATACATACAAGATATGCAACCAACCAACTGATCCAATAGCGGTTACATATATATGTGGCGAAATCACTGAAAATGGTGGAAGCCAAAACAAGTGAAAGGAAGAAGAAGAAGAAGGTTACATATACAACCACAACGCGCTCTTTGCGCCCCTACATATATTCTCACTAATACATACAAGGCGCCCTTTAAAATTCAAACAACAACCAGAAATGAAACTATTACCTAGCGGAAACAATGTGTGCTTTGGTTGATTATAACACAACGTAGCTTAAAACACTAGGTGGTTGTGCTCCAAACAACATGGATTATCTTCGTTTTACAGAAGATGTACTTCGTATGACTTCGTGCACCCGAATGACATTCGCTTCTGGTTTAATCGTTGCAATAGTGACATAAATGTTATAATATGCGTAGATTATAATAGTACCTACTACGATAATTATTTAAAATATTTTTAAAAATATTGCAACCAAATATTATTATGGGCATATATTATTACAATACTAATTAAAATATTGAAAGCCTAATGTAATATACATATTTTCATACCTACATAACGATTATATTATTATATTATGTTTTTCGACGATTTTGTTTTTGTTTGCATAAACTCTTTTGCAGTTGACCGCCGTTATGAATGCTGTTCTATTATATGATGACAAATGACCGTTGTCCGTTGCGTTTAAGTAGGTACCTATTTACTTAATGAACCGCACGTATTAATTTTTTGGCGTAAAAAATAATTAAATATTTATTATTATCGTATGATATTGCTAAATATCGTTATTAATTATCGTATTAGATTTATTTGGCTTATGAAACTTTATGTATTATCTTCTTTCTTCTATTCTGTTTTTTCGTGTGTTTACTCAAAGTGTATACTTGAGATTTTGTGAGTGTTTGTAGTTTTATTCAGTTATTTTAACTTTTATATAGGATATAATAGTTAATTTTACTTCCATACATGCATACATCCCATGTAAGTATTGAAATAGTAGTATAATTATTGTATTTAGGTAAATTAATAGTTATGTTTATCTATGTATCTATCCCATGACGTCCTCTGGGGCTACGTTTTCTTATTTAGCTATAGGTCATAGACATACTTTGCTATAGGTAGATAAATATTTTTCATCTACCAATAGCTACACATCATGTTTGTACTAAAAACACTCGTATTTGAGTAAAAATTTTCAATATCAAGATACAAAAATATGTTACGCCTAGGTATATTAATAAACATGGTGGTAGGTCGATATAAAATTTTTTATAAGGTAGGTAGATACTAATTACATTTTGTAAAAGTAGGCAAATAAGAAACGTAACTTCATATTTTTTGCGTATTATCACATTTTGTTATGATACGAAAATATTTTTTTGGAAAAGAGGTGGGGGAGGGGGGGGCGCAGTATCTCTATTTGAACCAAGCGCAAAATGCGGTTGATCCGGCACTGACTACAAGTAAAATATCGTAAAATATTATTTTTATGTAATCTCAATTCATCAACTTAATAACCCATAAATCTACGACGTACACCATACCTATACATAACTATATAAGATACAACACCTACATATCTACAAGTAAACAAACAAACAAAGATTTATTTCAAAAGTATATCTCTCTGCATCTATTTATTTCTATATAAGTCAGGCAGCCATTCAATTAACTGCAAGTAATGAAAATACAAGCCAACCTCTAAGTGCCGTTTTAAATACAACACTCAGGATAGGTGTCATAATTCATCACCAAATAAAAAATGTGGAATGTCTTCGTTTATTTATTCATCCAATCACAATTAGGATACTCAGCATATTACATAACTAGATGTACTATGCATAAAAAGTGAGACATTAAAAATGTTCAATGTTATATAAGTGATGTTTTACGACTATCTACCTTTTACAGGATACTCAAAAATTCACAATAAAAAATGACGCATTTATTGATTGCCGGAGATTCTAGAGAACATTATTTAAAACTCGCACTTTTAGTTGCGTAAGATGAATAAATTTGCTTAACGTGGAGAAATTTTATCGTAATAGATATGATTAACTAAAATTAAGTACAAACTAAAACCATACAAAAGACAATTGAAAAAAAACACAATATGTAGTTAACTTCCAAATGACTTTATTAACTTCGCGTACTAGTATTCGGAGACTCTCGTCTCCATCATCAGGCGATTAGTAAAAAAGTGAAATAAGATCTTATTTCACTTTTTTACTAATCGCCTGATGATGGAGACGAGAGTCTCCGAATACTAGTACGGGAAGTTAATAAAGTCATTTGGAAGTTAACTACATATTGTGTTTTTTTTTTCAATTATCTTGAAATGGACTTCCAACAAGTACCTTCGGTCAACAACATTAATGTTTCATACAAAAGACCTTTGCGAGTTTCATCGAATCAGGATTGTAAATCAGATCCTCGAAAATATACGTGTTATTTAATTTACAAACAATTAAATTGAGTTACTAAATTCAGAATGTGTTAAACATAAATTAGATATGACATTGATTAACCTATATCAGAATTGATGAAATAAAAGTTGGTATACGATTCTGGTGGGTGGTGCTAATTGCGAATTGTCCTTCATACAACAAAATTACAAATATTAGGAAGAAGAATAAATTGGCATGGAAATAACAACTTTGATGTCTATTACATGTGGTAAGTCTATTGGCTACTCCACTTCTGTAAGATGCTGTGGGGGTAAAGATAAATAAAGAAAAGATAAGAAAACTTCAATTATTTATACAACACATTAATATGATAACAAATAACAAAAAATAGTTGTAGAACTAGCAGAACTATTTCAGTATGAATGGATAAGTAATACCTAGTATATTAATTTGTGAACTGATCATTTTGTAAATAGGATTATCTTATTATTCTTATGTTATTTTAAAATTAAAATGGGCTCATAATAGTTTGCATGAAAATGAAATTACGAAGAACATTTCATAGAGAGTTAATCATAATAAAAGCTTTCTCACGCACCTCATGTGTGTATTTAATAAAATATTATACTTTGTGTAAAAGTTAAGCATTCATAGAGATTCAAGTATACATTAGGCTTTAATAGTATTTAAAGAGTAACAGCACTTCTAACGTATACATAATTTATTATGAATCATTTACTAATAAATGATACGACACTAGATCATTTTTGAAAACGAATAAAGTTATAATGGGGAGGCGAGAGCGGATCACAAAAAGCTCAAGACACCCCCGACTACAAATCAGACAAGGGCGGGTCAAAGTCAGACTAAAATGCTTTCAGACATGGTTATACATGTACTAAATATTAATAACTAGCTGGCCCGGCGTACTTCGTACCGCCTAAAAATCAATGAACGATTTCATACATACATACATCTTCTTCCCCTTGTCCTAGTTCGGTCGGGGGCCCATTGCCCCTAAGTATCTCCTCCAGAGATAACTGTCCACCGCTGCTTCCAGGACCTCTGGCCACTCCAAACCAAGCCTTTCAACACATGTTCGACACCTGCCCTATCTTCTGCCCTCTCCCACTGACTTTATGAATGATTAATATTATTAATCTCTTTACAAACTCCCGTAATTGTCAAAGTGTGTCATCGAAGGTATAGTGTAAAAAAATATTATTCATTTGGAACTTTCGCAGTTTAGCGGCCCCACCCGTTGTCGAGTACTTTTTTCCATGTAAAAGTAATATTTTCGAAACTTGAAGAAATTGTTGCCATATGGTGAATTATTTTTTGGTCACCAAATTTTTGAAAAATTCTTTTATAGGAAAAAAAAATCGCAACTATGAAACTTGAGCGGCCCCACCCGTTGTCGAGTAATATGTACGGAATTTTAGGAAATTAATTTTCGAAGTGGATTTTTTTTTGCCGGCAAATTAAAATAATTCTACATATGGCAACAATTTCAAGTTTCAAAAATATTACCTTTTAGTAATTTTTCTTCTCTGTCTGCAAATTTCACTACACAATCTTGCATCAGAACTACCTACATGAACACATTCTTATTTTCATCTTTAATAGCACAATTTTTGGTTCAATAATAATTTTCCATCTGCAAAAATATAACACAATTTCAAATATAATCTGTGCACATCCACATTTATGTGACAGATGATCTATCGATACATAAATATTAGTCGAATAATTCGGTAGTTACATGGCAATAGGTTGTATCTCGCATTTTTTGCGTTTTCAAGTTTGTTCCATAAAATGCTCAAAATAGTGTAATATTTGATGTGGCAAAAGGATATGTCTCTTTATAGTCAGAATAAAGAGAGAAAAGACGTAACTTATTGACATGTAGAAAGATTGTTTTCGTCAACATGGCAAAAAAACTCAAATATTTTTAAACTGCAAGAAATTATTTAGTGAATGTTACACTCATCTTGTAGAAGAAATTATTAAGAGAATGTTACATCTATCTTGTAGAAATAATAATTACCTTCATTTTGATATATAATGCTCGAAATTTGGCTGAAATATCTCTTTTGCAAACTTTGTTTTTGCTCTCCTGTAAAATTATGTTTTAGTGAGATACAACCTATTGCCATGTAACTACCGAATTATAGTAAACAAATATTAGTACACATTTCGTTCATATTAGTTATAGTAATTTGGTTCTTAATATAGCAGAACCTACGGATTATTTTAGCACAATGCAACAGGCGACGTGGGGGCGCTAATAGCCTCTCCATATTGTTTTTATTTTTGAAATTAAAAATGTATGGCGTAAATAATTTTCTTCATATTGTTTCTTCCCGTGAATTTGTAAGATGTTTTAATAGCCTATAGTTTATTCCGGGCGGAAAAGAATCCAACAAATCAGAGATCATTCAAATCGGTACAGCCATTCTTGAGTTATAAGTGTTGTAACACACACGACTTCCTTTTATATATTAGATAATGTTAGGTACTGTATGCCTTGTCTTCATTCACAGCTACATCTAGATATCTAGTCCTGCCGCATTTTAAATTACCTAGACAAAGGCTTAACTTTTCCGACGATATTATTCTATTCACAAATCTCACTTTTCGAGTGCTATAGAGTGCTAATGCCTTCGGTTTACTAGAATTGTTTCTTTTCTATATTTTAGGATTTAGATTTATAAAAAACAATGCTCACAATAATTTTATGGTAAATATTTCTCTAAATAAAGTATTCACCTGAATATGAAGAATTTGTTTATTTCAAGCTCTATTGATATAATTTTCTGCTTCCAAAAATTGAGCTATTTTATATATATATTGGCTGTCCAATTCCATAATTCAACGAGTAAATATATATGTCTATTTTTCATGGAATTACCATTTAAGAAATTTTGGTATATTTATATTATGCTTTAAAAATACAACAGAAAATGAAATGTAATATACTTACCTATATAATAATTGTACTGTTAAGTTAAGACATGTGTTGTCTTTGTACTGTTCAATAATTGAGTAAATTTTAATATTTATTTTTGGAATTGAATTAAGGTAAGGTCATGTATGTACAATGTACATAACTATTAATTGATTTAAAGGAAACCGTTATTTTACATAGCTGTTTGTTTGTGGAATTGAAATAGTAGCGTTGATCGTGTGAATAACAATTAAAATTAAAATTTTCGACTTGTTGAGTCGTGGAAATGAACAGTCGATATAATGTACAGCAGGTATTATGTAAATATAACATTAAAATTGTAAGGATATGATATATACAGAATGTTTGAATAACATGAAAGATGAACAGTCTCTTGAACTGATATTTCAACGTCTACTGATCAAAAAGCCTTAAATAAAATATTTACATATCATTTGTATATTTACATAAATTGAAATCAATCAATGTGTATTTGTATTTTTGACATTGAATTATTTTTTATCTCTCTTAATCATTTGACCCTGGAGATGTTCGCTTATTATCGATGGGAGCGATTTAACGCACAAAACGATAAGTTCTATTCTGTTTGGCATCAATAGTTTATTCATAAAAAATGTGGGCTGCGAAAGAGTACGATATTTAGGTAAATAGCAAAAACAGAAACCTTTAATAAATATAAGCTTTCTTATTAATGTCACACTATATATTATACATGTCGTAAACCAGAAATGTAAAATGTGTTACAATACAACCCTCTTAATATGAATACTATTTGGTGGTGAAAGTGGGTGTATTATCTTACCACCCATACTTACCACAATAACATCTCCATTACACATAGAGCCGATATAAATTATTCGCCACATAATAACTATTTCGCGGAAACCTTCTCCACTTTGTGAAATTCCAAGTAGGTATTTATCGCATACTTTCGTCATGATGGAGTAGTCTACCGGATGTTTGTGGAAGTGACTTGATGGTCTGGCGGTCGCGGAATATTTTTAGAATATCTTTACAACACAAGTAATTCCACATACATACATACCTTATATTAACCAAAAGCAATTTTTAAACATGAAATGTCTTAATACGGTAGAAGATATTATAATTTCAATAAAAGTAAAATAGATGGTTTAAATCTGGCAAAGGAATTTATAAAACCTCTTTTAACGATTCACCATTTGAACATTATTAAGCAAAACTAAAAATGTTTATGAAGAAATGAAAAGTATTCCATTAATGTTATTTATAAGGAGAACTCCAGTCTTTTAGTATTTTTTTCATGGCTTAAAATTTATAATACGATATCATTATTGTTTGAAAAGGATTGTCTGGTGGACAGTAAGGTTAAAAAGGAGCAAACCAAAATCGATAAATATATAACATTATAAGAGCTTAGGCTTACGTATATATATTTGTGCTTACAATTTGAATTCGATGATCGATCTAGATATTAGAAATCAAAATATGAAACAAATAGATATAATCTGCTGCATTTAATTATAACAGGAAAAAGAAACTGAAATGACAGCCTGGTGAGAGCAAATGAGGAATATCTTGGCTGGTAAACAAAAGAGAATGGACAAGAATTACGAGAGTAAAGAAACCATTACAGCTAGAACAAGTAGGTCTATGCTGGAGTGATTGGCGTCAATGGAGGACTTGATATGTCACTCAAGAATGAAGGCGGTATCATCTAGAAAACTGAATCAGTATTGTGTGATTTTATTATTTCTATTTACATATCATATATTCACAGAAACATATAGGGCGTGTACTTATAAAATAAATTGAAAAAAAAACACCAGTATAACAATAATGTCATATAGATGTGCAGCAAAATTAATGTCACTAGTTACATATTTCTCAAGATGTTCTACGAATAAACATACTACATAGAAGTACCAGAATGATGATATAAATGTACAGAGAGACGTGGGAAAATATCTTATACTACTTACTACTGGTACCAGATACCAACTCAAAACAACTACTCTACTCTACTATAAATAGGTAACACATAAGAATAACAAGTGTAGAAGGAGTAAGAATATAATTTGATGAAGGGAGATGAAACTAGGGACTATGTATATATTATATACATATATAAAGTCTGGTGCAGTTTGCTACTGGTGGTAGTGATGATGTGTCATTTAGCAGTATTTTGGTAGACTAGCTCAGTCGTTGTGACTTTGTATGATGTACTAGGTAGAGTGGTTGGAAACTATTGTGGCTGTTACTTCGTTATTTTACTTAACACTGATTTTTAGTACATAGTTTCTATCATCAGTATTACCAGATATTTATTTTAAAAACCTATGTATGTACATTGGTGGATGCTCAAATGAAATCACATCAACAGAAAATTAAATAATAAAAAAAATCATTCAATCTATCACAGGGAGCAGGTAGCTAGCGGATCAAGTGTACAATGTTTTTCATTAAAATCCATTTATCTTTTAATTACGACATCACTCACCACAAGTAGGGTATAATTATATGCAAATAGACTAGCTAATAAAACTAACTATATGTGACAGAATAACTTAAGATCGTCTTCTCTGTGCTATGAAAAAAAAACCCATCAGAATGTGTTGCATCCTCATTTCTTTAAATGTATACAAGTATTATAAAAAAATATTATCGTGTTTGTTTTGTTGTATTGACAGTGCATGTAATGAAATGAATATAGTAGTATGTTTGTATTTACGTGTTTATTAGAATTTAATTTCAATTGAATTTGTCTTCAGGGAGAAATTAATATATCGATAAATAAATAAATTACAGCTGCCAATAAAGACATATTTCCATTTCCGCTTCCCCAGTGAGTTGGTAGAGAGTGTGTAAATAGTAAGTAGGTAGGTATCAAGATTGTTTGTGCGGACATTTATAGATCGGCTTGTGAGACAATAATTGCATGACACATAGGACACCGCCGCACTGTCTGCTACAGTTGAAAATATTGTTATATACATATTATTATTGTACATCAATATACACTGAAAACCAAATACTAATACTGAACACGTAATCGACCAACCTCCTTTCAACATATGAACATACCTACATACAGAAACAAACTATAACATACCCACACATCGCATTGAGTGCGTATGTGTTTGCTTGACCTTTTATTGTCATTCTGATTACACATTGATCCACACTCTATTAATAGGTACCAACCAATATACACCTCTGTAATAATGCACTACATAACCAATCATACAAAGTATTCAGTAAGTAAGGCATTGGTTATCAACTATGTATAAAATAAAGATATTAAAAATAAGGGAATGAGGAAATACTCATCCTTTATAATATACTCGTATAAGTATTATCAATGAATATGTTGCGTCCACGCACCAAGCGAACATCTGTAGTCTCTGTAATACTGGAGAGATCATGGTTTTGGCTTTTTCATATTTAAAAAAAGTCTAATGATGACTGGTCAAACAAAACATAGACATTCAACTATACGGCTTTCGAAGACCTAAAAATCTTGTCATAGAAAGAGATTAGGTACTCAATTATCGCAAAGAGGTTCTGAGTGGAGGATGTTGGTTTCTGCTTCTTGCTATTGGGAGGAAGGTTTAAGAGCAATATTGGATTAAATAGGATAATCATGTTTTTTTTAACAAAATGAAATGAATGTCCATATGAAAGCAAGTTATTTAGAATGCTATTTAGTAATACTGAAAAATGTAGACAAAATTAAAGAGTCCCATGGGATACAATATGGTGCTTCAGTATCCTCGATAATGTAGATATACTCATATTAAGGGAATAACTCCTTAAGGGAATAAATAGTTCGTCGTAAAAAATATTAATAAAATTTACATATTATTATTATTGTTATAAAATCTCGGCAAAATTTATATCGTGTAGGTATGCCAATTAAGAGAAAACATAATAATAATGTTGGGTCCCTAGAGGCGCAAAAAATGTTTAACTATGTATATATGTACATATAATAATTCCAGATTCAAATGATACAAAGATTGGGAGTGATCAATAAATATGTGAAGATGTCACTATATACATTTAAAAACATTATTCTATGGGAGCAGTCTTAATCTAAAATGTTGGTCTTAAATCCTAGAAACGTCAAATCATTATTGTACAAAATAGATGAAATAAGCCATTCCCTCACGCCGTATCTCAAGCGGAGTAGGCAGAGTGAACGGAATGCCATATAGATCTATTCTTACATTCTGCATTCGCTTATTTCACAGTCAAAGAATTTGTCAATACACGTACGTCAATTTTTATTACTCAACGCACCCCCGACCTTTTGATTCAGTGAAGTCGAACCACGGAATCAAGACATGAAGTTCTTTGATGCCCCCATTTATGAATAAATAAATACATAAAAACACACAAAGTTTAAAGAAAGTTGTAACAATAAAAATAATAAAGTGAGTTCAACAGCAAAAGTTCATGAAATAATTCAAAATATTATAGAGGCGTTGTACTTTATAATTTAAATATCGAAATTCTCTATTCGTTGCATAAATATATTCCAGTGAATATTAATCCAAGTACCTACCTATGATATGATCCTTCATTGCAACGAGTATCATTATTCGAAATTGAATTTGTTTTGAAAAATGATAGACATTTTTTTTCGAATAAATGTTTGCACGTGGAGCGAATAAACGAGGTATAACATTGATTTCTGTAAAAATATATATAAAAGTATAAACAATATTCCGATTTTCACAGAAAAATAATAACACAGTGGATCCTAAATCACTTGCAAACGATTGTATGGCCTTGAGAAGGATATAATAGAACAAAATAGAAACATAGTGAATCGAAATAATTAAAGGAAATTTTATTTGTGCGAATAAGGTAGGTATGTAATTTATTTCATAATTACCGGCATACATTAATAAATTCCATTTAGGACCTTAAAACATAGCACCGATGAAGTTTTTCAACATTTCGCTGAAAAACAACAATATAAATTTTTGAAGAATTAATTTAAATTGCTTAGTGGATAATATCAAAGTTGTTCAAATGAGAAAAGTTTAATGACGTGGAATAAGTGGAAAAACGGTAGAAACGAGCAGAGGATACTTACTAATCAAAGAAGGTTTGAGGAAAAAAGGGAATGAAATTATACATTTACATAAAAAACTAATATTTCTGAGTTAACAAACTCCCTTATGAGAATCTAAATACTAGAAAAAATGAAGAGTATATATTGCGAAAATATTATATCATAAATAACTGGCTTTTTTTGGTATTTTTTAATATAGGTTTGTAATTTTAACATAAAAGATATATAATTATTCGATTTAGAATCTGGCATTAATTAATTTCCCACAATTTTCCGTTACGTTTCTGACTTACGTCAAAGATAGATATAGATATATCAAAAAATATAAAACGTATTTGGAATCTTGTATTCAACGACGAGTTTTGTCCCCAATTCTGAATGTCTTAATTGTTTACTGGCACGGAGAGGATAACTTACATGTTTATTGCATAGAGCTGGTCTGCTGGCTACCTCAATTGTGGATCATGCTGTGATGGGATGGTAGATATTATTTTGCTTTCATTCCGTGAAAAAGATTTTGATTTAATATTTATTTACTTATTTTTTCTATTTGCAAATCATCATTATATAACAGTGTTAACAAAACAATATGAAATTTAAAAAAACTAGGACGATATGCAGTGGCGAGATTATCACTATAAAGTGATTTCTTCCATCTAACCACGATATCGTATAGGTACGACAAAAAATACGAATATAATAATTATGAGTTTACATTAATACAAACAATTACAATAATAATAAAATTACAAGTATTTTGCGAGTTGATATAAATTATGATCTTCAGACTTAGTAAAAAGAAAAAAAAATATACACAAGGCATAAACTTGACTGTTATACTGCAAATTTTATGTAGGTACCTTAATAATAAAGATATTACAAAACTTTTATTGTTGCCAGCGTATTAAAATATGCACAACAATAGTGTCAAATAAATAATTTTATACCATCACCGTCACTCCACTTTCCTTGCGGGGTAGGCAGAAAGGAGCATCACTTACACTGATACTATCGT
This sequence comes from Athripsodes cinereus, assembly GCA_947579605.1. Taxonomy (NCBI): domain Eukaryota; kingdom Metazoa; phylum Arthropoda; class Insecta; order Trichoptera; family Leptoceridae; genus Athripsodes; species Athripsodes cinereus. The sequence continues at coordinate 11,782,238 of OX388314.1, read as the reverse complement.
ACAATACCTCATGCTTATTCTATTATTCAATATACTCTATTCGTGTCTATCCTGCAGGACCTAGTTTATAATATAATATAATCTTGCTAATTAATCTTCAGACAACCACGTCTTTAAATACTACAGAATATTCAGGAAATGATTATACATAGGTATGTAAGTATAAATGATTTATTATGTTAATATTTGGGTTAGTTGGAACAAATCACATCTCTGCGATAAACTCACCCTCTATATTTATGTTGATTTTATGATTGTATTAGATTTGTTTGTATTCTGCGTAAATTTGCTTGTAATCGATGGACAGTAAAGAATAAATATATAAATATTTTTTTTCTCTGTAAATAATTGTTAGTTGTTTTAGCAGTTGAGTAGACACTGACGTGTGTTTTACACATCGAGAATATTAGCAAGTTCATCATAGTAAATGCTATAAAGCCGTAAAAATGTTAGTGAATAAAATGAAATATTATTTTACTCAAATAAAGTTAGGGTTCTACACTTTATAAAAAAAAAAAATTTTCGGCAGAGTTGCCATCTATCCATCCAGTATCTAAACATCATCATCATCATCTCTGTCGGTCCCTCAATCCTGAGGATCGTGACCATCATGTCTCGTTCTGTAAACCATCTGTCTCCATGTTGAGCGATCCTCCCCGTGAAGTGAAAAAAGCTCTGTATGGCCTCTTTAATTTGGTCGCTCCATATTATTACCTATAAATACTTAAAATCAATTGTAAATAATACTTTTTTTTAACTTGGCGAATATGTAGGTACAGTGTGAAATAATAATAAAAATAACGTTATTCTAAGATTTAACTCCTATTCCTTATGCATTTGCAAGCTACGATATAATGTTCTGCTTTTTTATTTTTATATGAATCTCGAAATGCATTGTTGCTTGCATGTACGTGTTTACTCTTTTATTTTTATATAAATCTCGAAATGCATTGTTGCTTGCATGTACGTGTTTACTCTTTTATTTTTATATAAATCTCGAAATGCATTGTTGCTTGCATGTACGTGTTTACTCTTTTATTTTTATATAAATCTCGAAATGCATTGTTGCTTGCATGTACGTGTTTACTCTTTTATTTTTATATAAATCTCGAAATGCATTGTTGCTTGCATGTACGTGTTTACTCTTTTATTTTTATATAAATCTCGAAATGCATTGTTGCTTGCATGTACGTGTTTACTCTTTTATTTTTATATAAATCTCGAAATGCATTGTTGCTTGCATGTACGTGTTTATTCTTTTATTTTTATATAAATCTCGAAATGCATTGTTGCTTGCATGTACGTTTTTACTTTTCTTTGCTTTGTTTTTTTTATAAACGTATATCCTTACATTCTACATACTGCTTGTTCATGTTATAAATCTGTGCACATGTTTTATTTTTATCTGTAATTAAGACATTCAGAATAGGTGGCACACCTCATCGTTCACTGTTTTGTAGTTTTGTATTTCATTATCTAGCCTAAAAACTTCCTTTGATGCTATGTCCTGTCAGGTGCGTATTCCAAAAGTTTTCATTTGTATTCTAACAATAGAACTATAAATACCGGATTAGTTGGAAAACATCTATTCTAGCGATAAGCTCGCCCTCTGTACATTGAATTGTATAACTGATACTTTTATGATAATTTGCATTAATTTGAAATATTTTAGCCAGTGAAGAAAAAACAAATAAATAAATGATAGGAAATAATTATATGCAATATAAAAATAATGGATTACGAGTTACAGAGTGAGAGAGCGAAAGAGAAAACTGAGAATTCGTATGCCCAATAACTGCAACAGCAGCATGGTCTAGACAATCCCAAGGTCGTTCCCTCACAGATCCAACCCCACCCACACCACACCTTACACCCCCTCTCCCGCCAGACCTGACCTTACACAGACACCACCACACCACTAGATATAATACAAACGCACCAGTCTAGCCTAATACACCTAAATATATATATACACAATACATATTGAGTATTATGTTATATATATTCACCCACCCCATTTGCTGCAGTCAGTGGTGCAAACAATAACGGCTTCTTTAAATTGGAAAATTCCAACTACGAACATTGCACGGTGACAGAATATTTTTGTGATAAAACCTTTGTTCCATATATCTCTTAGACCTAGTACAGTCCAGTATACGTAGATATCGATGTAAAACAATATATACAGTCTCATATATTTTATAACATTCGTAGTTCTCAGAGTAATATTAATTTAACTGCGGAGCTGTGCACAGTTTATCACAATTTTCAGTCAGTAAATTCATCGAAAAAAAGGCAACATCATTACACGTTCAATCATTACTTTTTTTGGAAATGTTACGTGATTCCAAGAGCAACAGAAATATAAAAGACTCTCAGCGCAAAAAGTCGAAGACTAAAGACAATTGTTGGAAGACCATTTATAAGCTGAGAAAGAGTAACGGATTTAATTTTAAGGAAGGGAAGGTGTAATTTAAAAAATATCAGATTAAAAAAATGCTATAAAGTGAAGTGTAATAGTATCTCATCTAAATTATCACAATAATAATAATAATTTATTTCCCAATATAATACAACAATACTATACTCGTATATTATACTGTAATCTGTAATCTAATGAACATACTTATTGATATTCATTTATTGGTATTTTATAAATATTAAATTAAAATTATGAAATCTCATTCGTATATCCAAAATTAGAACTGCTATCAAAATAAATCATTTACCCTTGGTATCGAATACATTGTTCCCAAAGGGCTCAAGTCACTCGATAACGGGTGGATAGCAAAAAAAAAAAAATCATTAACAGCAATAATTCAAATATTAACCTATTACAAATAATGACTGCGTTTGATTGTTTGTATTAATATCAAAATCCATATAAGCTCTATATAATATTATGCTGAACCATTCTTAAAAGACATATTTATTTTATCTCCCACATTACTACGCGTGTGCAGATTATTTAAATAAATATATTTTATGAATAAATATATACAGAATTCGGAACACGGTCATAAGGCAAATGAAATTACTGATATCGAAAAAACGTCAATTTATATAGAATTCGAAAAACTTTTACCACGAAAAATATAAACATCAGCTGTGAGATGAGAAATAATATTTATTTGAGTTGGGTTTAAAAAGCTTTTAAGGTACAAAAAAACATAATTACATAAATTATTTTTCCACAGAACGTTACAAATATGAAACGAAATACATTTCCTTTTTATTATTATTCAGATTAAAAAATCATGTAGCTACATCTCACCATAAACATTTACTACTTACTTACTAAACCATCACTGGGGGTAACCAGAGCAGACCAGTCGCTTTTGAAAAACATGCAAGCCATCCTCTCTATGCCAACAAAAAATTAAGCTGGCATGCATGCTAGGTGGTACACCTCATTATTGAATTTAAGATGAGAAATGAATTTCTCGAACACCTACCTTTTACAGTACACAGGAAAATTTATGGAAAAGAGTAGGGAGACCCATTTGTTGCCGGGTGGTCTATGACTCTAATGTAGTTTAATGACGGTTAGTATATTATAAGATAGGGAGTCCAGGTGGGATGTGTTAGCAGAAGACACATTTAAGTAGCATGTTCATGGAAAAGACAAAGTGTATTCAGCAATGGAAGAACAGGAGCTGAAAAACAGGACACATTAAATATTACAATGAAGTATGCCAACCATACTAAATGTCTTAATTTTCTTATACCAACTTTTTCAATTCAATATTTTTTATGGCACTGGCAGAAGACTAATACGTTCATTACATACAGTGAATCCACCGGTTTTCCCACTTGTTAGAGATGTCGTAATAATAATGAATATATAGAAAGATAATTTAATGATTCTTTGTTGTAAGTAGATAGCTTTACAGAACATTTTTTCTTTACATAATTATTATGATAATGTAAGTAAACTAATTGATATGATATTTTATATGGGATAATTTAATATTGGAGAGGTATTGAAGATTTTAAAAGAATATTAAGTTTATGAGCACCTACTAAAAACCTCTAATAATCAGCCCATTGACTTTTTTGTCATTGTTTCAGCAAGTAGTCTATATGAATATACATAACCCTTATATCTACATATAATTATAATATTACACAGCCATAAATTATGTTCGCGTAGCTAGGAGTAAGTAATATACTATTGTTCTACTCGTACAATAGTAAAGAGTAGAACACCATAAATAACAAAGTCATAGTATATACCTTCGTTTTAGGGGTTGGGAGTCTCCTCCCACATACAACTGCTAGCCATTCTTTTAGAGGCGGAACTACGATGAGATGGAGACTGCGAGTTTGGAGGTCGAAAGAGGAATATGATAATTTTTAGTGAAGATTATGAAATAACGGCTTTTCATATTTAAAAAGCAGAAAAAAATGCGAAAAAAGATAATCGTAAAATAAAAACCTTCAGTCTGTAAAACAAGAGAGTCGATGGTCCTAGTAAGGTCATGTTTGAGATTATTCAACAAAAAAATGTCAAATAAAGTACGGTGTTTTTTACTTTTTACACATAGTGCATACGATGTCATGGGAAGAGGTGACACTCTCGGCTAGAGGGACATAGTAGAAATGTGGTCAAAAAACTACACGCACGGGGGTACTTTGTCCGACCAGAACTTCAGGCTACCTACTGTGGCACCTCCGGTAGAATTTCGGCTAGTAAAGTTGCCAGTACTGTGCGGTATTCTGTGGACGATGGATTCCTTTCAATGGTGGAGTAAGAAGAAGAAAAAAGTAGGTTGTTTCTGCTCTGTGCTGTGTTAAGGATTATTGAAGAGTGATTAGATAAGGTATATCTAGTTAAGTTAGTCATAAGTAGTTCTAGATATGAAATGAAATATTAAAAAAAATACTATTGATTGAATATATTTTTCATATCGATATATAGAAATAATTGAAGGTTATTTTTTTAATAGCAGAAGAAAATAATTACATTTCCCAGGAGACACGTCAATTTAATCAAACACGCATTAATTTCACAGAAGTAATTGAAGATTCAGAAAAAAATAAATTCATATGGAGGTAAGGATCTGTAATACCTTTCCATACAACAAAAAATCATTACTAGCTACTTCAATATTCCGTAGACAAAAAATATTTTCCTTCGTTTTAATAAATTATTATTGACGAGAAAAAAATTAATAGCTGAAGTAGCAATCAAATGATTTATTAATAGTCAAATGAGTAAACACTATATGGTGAACGTGTTTTAATAATAAAACAAATTCTTCCATTTGTTTAAAGTAAAATAATTTCAATACCATAACAGCTGTTACCCAATACATCCGCCAGATAGCAGTCTAAACAATACTAACTATCTCTACAGATCTATACTGCATAATCATAATGTCATTCACTCTACTGCAATGTCATAGAATGTCTATAATTTAGAGCACACTAGGATATGTATTGTAGCCTCACTCCACAACCGCCCATCATTATTAGTTTCACTCGTTTATTTGACACGTCGTAGGTCACCCAATGCAGACCAAATGTAGGTATTATTTTTCACAATACATGTAATAATAGTAATAAATTCACATATACATCATGCTCTGTATATATTTATAGAGAGCGTTACACAGTTGCCATACATTGTACCACCGCTATTACTGTGTCTATTGTGTTTGTCCTTGTCTAATATCCTCATCTGACATTATATTAGCACGTACCTACTGTCTACGCCAAATATTCTCAAACATATTCATTATGGCTAAGAAACGTTAAAATGCCAATACAACTTAAAACTCCTTTTTTCATTCTGAAAATTAATATTTTATGAACAGCATCACTAACAAATTATTTTATAATTAACTCTTTAAGTAATTACATTAATAGTAGGTGTATTTGATAAATACCTAGATATAATTTATCACATATCTACACTATTAGTGGCGTAGCCACCAGACCAAGCGCATTCAATAAACATGCGAAATGAATTCTCCTTGCCAATAAAAAATTAAAACAATCATGATGGTGGCAAACCTCAATTTATTTTAATTATTTTATATAATTTATCATTACTGCCTTTTCATGTTCTTTAATAAAAAATATTACAATTAACAGTGAAATAGCTGAACATTCGAGAGATGCAGGACACACCTTTGGAATATATGACATAGAATTGATTCATAACTGTGACAAAGGAAGAAAGTTGGATATATTGGAATCATTAGAAATAAATAATTGCTGCATAAAGAATGAAAACATTATAAATATCCAAATTCCACCCATATCATCTCCACTCTTGTCTATGCTTCTTTATACTCCACCGCTGCCCCGCCCACTATCCTTCACCTTCACCACAACATTGACTGTCCTTGAAAATAATTTATGTTTAGTATTGTTACTGATGATGGAACAAGTAGTTCCGAAAACGTTCTAACTCTAATTAAAGTTATATATAATGAGTTACAATCCACTGGATTGGTCTGCAACGAGTTTGGTTTTTCTTCTCCATTCGTCTCTATTCTCAGCCAGTCTTTTTAGCCCTACGTATGAGCCACAGTTCATGTCTCTCTTCAGTTGGTCCATATATGCGTCTCTTGGTCGGCCTCTGCCATTTGTCCCCTCGGTCTTACCCTCTGCGATGGCGATGAGTAGCCCTGGATGCCTGATGCTGTGGCCAATCCAGTTAGCTCGCTGTTGGCTGATTCTCTTAAGGAGTTGCCTTTTTTCGCCTACCCTGGTTAATACTTCTTCATTTTCGACGTGCTCCGACCAATGGATCTTGAGCATGCGTCTGTAGCACCACATCTCAAAGGCCGCCAGCCGTCCGCTTTCACTCTTGCTGATGGTCCATGTCTCACAACCATAAAGCAGAATGCTCCATACAAAGGCTTTAGTAAGGTTCTTCCTTACGCTTAAGTCAATATTTGGGGATTCCAATATCTTAGATTTTTTGTTAAAGGCAATCCTTGCCTGGTTTATTCTGCTTACAATTTCCGATTTGGAGCGTCCATCCTGGTTTATTCTGCTGCCCAGGTACACGAATTCACTTACTTGTTTGATGCTCACTCCATTTATGTCAATGTTCGCAGTCGCTTCCTCTTTTCCAACGACCATACATTTTGTTTTTTCTTTATTTATTTTCATGTTGTACTTTGACAACAGAATACTTTCCATTTTTCCTAAGGCTTCGTTCAGCTCCATCTCGGAGTCTGCGAGCAGTGCTATGTCGTCAGCATATCTGATCATGTCGACCTTTTTCCCATTTATTTTGACTCCTGTCCAGTTCTTCATTTCTTCTCTCAGTTCATCAATGGCTCGCTGTATATAGCAGTTAAAGAGAGCTGGCGACATTGAGCATCCTTGTCTTACGCCTTGTTCGACCCTTGCTTCTGCGCAGCTCTCTCCGCTTTTGATTACGGCCATTTCGTTCTTATATAGGCTCCAGATTGCTCTTCTGTCTTTGTAACTCATTCCTATTTCGTTTAGGATGTTAAAAAGTTGTTCCCATTCTACTTTATCGAATGCCTTTTCTAGGTCGATGAATGCTATATATGTGTTTTTATTAACTGTTATTCTCTTTTCTAGAATAAGTCTGAGACTCAGGATTGCATCTCTTGTACCAGTCTCCTTGCGGAATCCAAATTGATCTTCTGAAAGTGTTTCGTTTATTTTATTTTCCGCCCTTTTCATTATAATGTTGGTGAGTATCTTAGAAGCGTGTGATATCATGCTTAAGGTTCTGTGTTGTTCGCACTTTGTCGTGTCTGCCTTCTTAGGAAGCGCTCGTATCAGACATTTGGCAAAGTCCTCAGGTATCTCTCCTGTGTCGTATATTTTGCAGACGAGCTTATACAATGTATCAAGCATGCCTTTTCCCGCGCATTTAAGCAGCTCTGATGGAATCAGGTCGATGCCTGGTGCTTTGCCGTCTTTCAACTTTGCTAATGCAATATCAAATTCACTTCTTAAGATGTCATCTCCATTATTTTCTACGTCATATTCTGCTTCCAGTGCTTTGCTTTCCTGGAGTATGCTCTTTCCTTTGTACAATTGTTCTAGGTATTCCTTCCATCTTTTGACGATCAGTTCGTCCTCAAACAGCAGTTTGCCGTTTTTATCTTGTATAGCACATCGTGGCTGTGTTTTTTCATTGAAGAAGTTCTTTACTTCAGAGTATGCGGTTTCGAATTTCCTTTGTTTTATATTTCTGTTGATATTTTTGCATTTTTCTTGTAAATAACATTCCTTTTTCAGCTTGGATTCTCTGTTAATTTTATTCCTAAGGGCTTTATATTCCTTTTTCCCTTCTTCTGTTTGAGAATTCTTTAGCTTCCTTCTTTCTTCGATCATTTTTAAAATGTCGTCTGTGATCCATTCTTTCCTAGCTTGCGGCTTTCTTTTCTCTAAAACCTCGTCTGCCGCTGCGGTTATTTTCTCTTTAATTTTCTCTTTAATTAAAGTTATTCTAGTGGAAAATACAAAGTTTCTTTTGTTTTAAATTAATAATAAATATGGAATTCCACAGTGTTAATCACGAAACATTCGAAAAATTATTAGGCATTCATTATTTTTAACTGTACATAAATGTTTCCTGTTATAAATTTAATTTAAACAGTAAAAAGATTTTATTACTTTCATGTGAGCCACATTTTTATAATCATCATAATTGATATGAATGATTGTTTTGCAACATTCACATGTACGAGCACTATTATTCAGACAGTTAGACTGGTTGGTATGTTGGCATGTTATACGACTCATAACAACAATATGTATTACAAAGTGTATATGACGTTTGCAACCTATGTGCAAATTTCAAATATATTAGTAGATAAATCATACAATGGTACACAATAATGATACAAAAACCTATTGCAGTATAACATTTCGTCTTAGAAGCACTACGTAAGCTGTACCTGGCCATTGATCAACTGATGCAGTGCAATAAAGGGCCAAATTATGCATATAAACAACTCCACATATGTTATCGCATAGCTGCTGCATTCTAATTAGCTGAAAAGTTTGTTATTTATAATATTTTTATCATTTTTTTTATAAGTTTAATTTCATCAATTTTTCGAATACAATTAAAAGAAAAACAATCTTATTTAACGATTTTATGTAAGAAACACGATTGTATGTAAGGGACATGAACTGTGGCTCATACGTAGAGCTGAAGGGACTGACTGAGAATAGGGAGGAATAGAGAAGAAAGTCTAACCTCGTTGCGGACCAATCCAATGGATTGTAACTCATTATATAATTATGTAAGAAAATGTATTCATTAATTTTAACAAGAGAAGTGCGATTAATGCAAAATCTATACAACGTCAGTCCAACATGTGTGGGAGTTGTTTCGATGTATGTATGTTGAATCATTCTATTACTCGGCTTCGACTGATCAATGTCCAAGTGTAAATATGTCATCATGAGACAAACTCACAGACATCATACTCGTATTGTTATAATACATAAGTGTTACATTGTAGTGTGATGTGACCAAACGTAAAATGTAATGTATACAAAACATTATGATATTACAATAAGTATTAGATAGAGACCTACGTCACCTGAGAATCATATTACCACTCTAAACTTTAGTCATGCTCAATAAATTTCATAAAATACCAGTACTCAAATAATATTAATTGTTATGCTGTTCGTAAACAGACAAACTAATTAATTAAATCAAAGGAACATTCGAAATGAATATTAATACTCTACATGTACAATCAGTATCGTGGTCTCAATATATAATTAAACATACGTATGAAAGCAATCTTTACTCGTATGTATTTCGACACATCATATCCACGTAACTAAAAGACTATTAGAAAAATACCACTATAATTAAGTAATATAGATGTCTTTATATCAAAACTATTATTATGGGACCATTTATGTAGAAAATATTCGAGAATCACGCATCATTAAGATTTGAAAGTTCGGAGAATTTATTTACTCAAGAGATGGGAAAAGTTTTTAAAGGCTGTATAAGTTTTAGATATGAAAAAGTTACTCAGACATCTATCTATTTACTGAGTAACAAGTTGACTTCTAATTGACATAAATCTAAAAAGCCAATATTAGTCAAATTTATGTCTTCCACCAATTATATAGGTGTTTTTAAGCAACCTCTACGAACTAGTCAAGTTTAGCTACAACAACATGAATGTCGATGTTAATAAGCATAAAATATAGTATTAAATCGTAAGATTTACCTCAATTATAATGGACATGCATAAACAGTAAGTGCTTTTGTAGGTGATTACTTAAATAATATTATTATAATAAATTATAAGACACGTCAAAAAAGTGTAGTCTAACGATGTTCAAATAAAAAAAATAGACTTAAAAATCGAGATAGAAGTGTACTCCACGTTAATTATCTACTTGAAAAGAGAATATCTAAAGTCAGGTAGCAGAGCGATGAACATTATTATCGAAAATACAAAAAAGCAGAGTAAAGAAATATACAACAAAAAAGTTAACTACTAAAAAATAATTCCCTGAATTTTACATTGTTAAGGAGAAAGGTATTAAAAAGATTTCTTTTATCTTACAAAAAAATAAATTTGAGATGAAATTTGAGAGAATAAAATATTAACTTGTTCGGATGATAATCATGTTCAAACTGTCTATCTATATCACCCTAAAAATTGTAGGTTTGTTTCTATAAAGTTCTTAAACGTGGCTTGTTATGATTGCCTTGATTTAAACAAAAAGAACTAAACACATCTTATATAAAATACAACAAAGATTTAATACAAGTTTTCAGTCAGGTTGTAAAGTAATTATAACTAGAAATTAAAATAGATTTGATATGACTTAAGATCAATTTTATAAAATCTTTGCGCAAGTTCATAAAATCATAATATACACAATCAAGTTCATAAAATCTGTACGCAGGATAGTAACGGTACACTTAATTGAGAAACAAAATAAACGACAAATGTAATTCCTTCAAGTGATACATTTTGCGTTTGCAATAATAACAGTAATTGATAGGCACGATTGAGTTTGAAACGTGCGCTGTCAAGATACAAAATCAATTCTTCTAGAAATCAGTTCAGTGAATTATGTAAATGTAAAAGAACGAGAGATTTAAACGAAATTGTGAATTGTCAAAGTCTTTTAAGCAAAACCACGCTTGTCTATCACACAGAAGAGTATACAACTTAAATCAATTTACGTTCCTATCAAGATTATCTGGATAATGAGTAAGAGACAGGTGTCTGAAAGCATTGTCATTGTAACAACCATCAACAAAGTCTGATAATAGAATTTACAGAGGATTTTAATAATGTAAAGGCTTACAAAGACTAGCTACTCGTATTTGTTTGCATACAAGAATTTCCATTCGTACATAATATTTTCGGAAATGGCGGATCATTGTGTTGAACATAATCATTCATTTTGATATAGACAGTACAGTGGTTTTACATTCCGAATGTGGTGACCGACCTCTGAATGCAATGGAAGCTTTAGAAATATTTAAACATCAAGATAATATTGTTAATATCCAAACTCCCGCTAAGTCCCCATTACTAGTTTACCCCGTCTCACATAATATATTCTGTTTTGGAAGGTCAGAATATATTTTTTTTGAAATGTAGGTACGTATACACTACGCCTATTCTATATATTTAAAAAAAATATATCTGGGTTAAAAGATATATCTGGGTTTTTGTTACAAACCCAAATACAACCTTATACACCTTTCACAGTAAGCTACTAAAAGCTTGTGTCGTGAAAGGGGAGTTTGCCGGCACCTGGTATCGAACCACGGACCACATGTTCACGAGGCCGAGACTCTACCTCCAGGCTACCGACGAACTCTATTGATTCAAACTAAAATAAGAACGTTAGAAAATCTTATAATCAAGTTCACTTGAACTAAAATTCATATTCTATAATGATACAAGTTGTATATAATTCTAATTAGGAACAATTTTAGAGTATATAGAATACCAATGTAGACTAACTAAAATTGGAACGTTTTTCAGCTAGTGCACACTAAAAATGAAATAGTATTGAGGGTACTAGCTATTTTTTTAATTCTGAATAAATCTTATGTTATTCGTTTTTATTAAATGAAATATCCTACCTTGAACCTTTCTCGTAGTATCTCGTAGTAAAAAATCAATGAATATCATAATACCTGGAACAAAGACAACAATAATGTTATTAGTAGAGAACAAAAATAAGAACATGGTGTATGTACCTGCCGCACTCTGTAGGCAAAAATAAATTGGACACAACATGGTAGAAAAATACGATAAAACGTTTAAATTTATACCCTACTTGCAAAAGAATACGCGACGGTATAATCGAACACATTTTGTGGAAAAAGTTGAGATGGATAGTCAAATTTGTAGAAGACTTTCTGAAATAGGTACCTAGAATAAAATTTTAAAAAGCTATATAATTGTTCTGATCTTAAGTCATATTTGTTTCTAGCTCTGATGCACGATAGTCTTCTGAAAATATTATATATTTATATAGGACTATTATCTAAGCAGTATCAGCACCCTTTGAAAGTTTGTTAAATAGATATTGTTATATTGAGAATGTTTTGTGAGGTTGACAAATAATGCACAAGTATGAAATAGCCCGTCAGGCAGATGACAATAAATTTAACTATTTTGAAAATTTATTTATTTAAAAAAGTGTAGTAGCAAAAGGGGACGTCGGGGGGCTGGCAGAAGGCAGACATCTTGGCTGCGCAATATACGAGATTGGACTGGAATGAGAGGTGTGGAGGAGTTGTTCTAGATAGCACAGGACCGAGATGCCTATGCCAGAGTGATCGCCAACGTCGGGGGGACCTGACAGGGCACCTACAAAAGAAGAAGAAAGTATCAAAAGTTTTGATTATAAATTTTCATTGTGAATAATATATTATTTACTGTTATCATAATATGAAAACTCTATCCGTTATGTTAAATAATGGCCACTTCCAAAAAACATAAAGCGTGTTGCAGCTATAAAAATAAAGGTAGGTGTACATGAAATAAAAAAAAAATAACTTGCTACAAAGAACACATAAAAAAATATTCATTCTACGGTTGTGTATTTATGTATTATTTGACTTGGTTAATTTTTTTTATACTTATTCAAAATGTACGCATATGAAATTCATGATGTTAACATTTCCAAACTTTATATTGTTTCGTTTGATTTATAAAATGTTCTAACAAATGTCAGAACTATTTATGTATATTCAAATATTAATTTAGGATAGAGAATTTATTATTTTCCTTCGCCTTAGAAATTAAAAACCTTATATTTCAAATAATAATCTATCCATTTATCTTGGAGTACTATAAGTATATATATGGTATTTTGACCGACTAAACTAGATAGTAGGTATCAATCTTATAAAGTCTTGAAAAGTTCCTCAATGGTGTACCGAAGTCGTGGTAGCGTATTTTTAAATAAAAACATTTATGTTGAAGATCTTCGCAAAATGTAGCATTGAAAATGAAGGCATAAAGAAATTCTATCGCCATAAAACTCATATTCACGATCAGCGCTAATTTAATCTCAGAAGAGTGTAATAATTTTTTTTATACGTTTTGCAAAATTAATATACGCTACCAACGACTGTTTCATAAAGTTCACGTTTTTTGCGTTATATAGTACCTATTCTATATAGGTACGAGAGTTTTATCAAAATTTTATACGTAGACCAAATTTAAAATTTACAAAGGTCACAGTAAACACACACATTGTTTTGTATACAAACTAAATTTAAAAAAATTGAATGTCGAATATCGAAAAAGGATAGACAAAATATATCAGATTTGTATTACATACCTACTTCTATGTAATACTTCAATATTTCAGTTCTATATGATCATATTCATAATATTTCAGGTCTATATGATCATACTTTCGATAACTGTAAGTAGGTGTCGTCATATTATGTTTCATAAAATAATCTTTGCTTGTTAGTAAAACAACTGTTCGCATTTACCTCATTTTCCAAACTTTCCGAACTATCGGTTTCCTAACATAAAATATCTGCCAAGAATCGCCGCTTCACTTGACCCAAGCGTCCCAGACAACCTTCCGTTTTAACTGTTGGGTTTTTATTTACAAACGAGGGTTGTGTTAGTGTTTAAAACTACAATATAATATTATACCCATGTCGTCAGTGTAACAGTGGCAACAGTATGCGGTGCGGGCGTATAGCAATACGTCACTAAAGAAAGCTTTAATGTATAGTGATGCCTTTTAAAATATGCTAACATAGACCACAAGGTGAAATATAGGTCGCTGGGACAATGTCAGGTACAGATGATAATGATGATAATAATAAATATATATACATATGTACAATAGTACCAACGATTTTATTAATGATAAAGACTAGCAATAATAAGAATAACAGATGGGTTTGTAATGTAGAAAGTTCAGGTACTAAAATGGTCTTGTGGACTGTGATAACAATGCCCATTAAAATTTAATACAAACATTAAGATAAACAAATTGAGAGTCCGTACTAAGGAATATTATATGTTTTTGTACATGAAATTTTGACTTACTTTTAATTACACATGAAGTACCATCGTACAACCTATACACAATATTATGTTCAAGACTTTGAGAGGTTTAATATGATTCAGAAAACTATTGAAATACAATAATCGACAAATAAGTAATAAGGAAAATATGAGTGGGTTGGTGTCTATAAACTTTATTCATAACTTATAACATGTTGGTATGCCTAGAGGCCATACAAAAATAAATTTAATCTAATCACAACTATCAATTGCAGAAACAGAAAATTGGATACACTCTATTGGGTATATTATTTATTACAAAAGCCAATTGAATTTGAAACTGTCACATTATTTGGCGGAGATGAAAAAAAACCTTAGGTTTGTGGGGATCATTATTAAAAATTACTCAGCACTGTGCAACAAAATGTAGTTTTAAAGATAGATAAATCGCGAATGTCTGAAGGTGGCAGCAAGGACAAAATTATTATTGTCATTATTTTAAAATTATGATCGCTTCTACAAATTGTCCAGGTCTTGTAGTGTGGGCATACCTTGCGAATAAAAATAATAATAATTAATATAATAATCATATTATGAAAAAAGTGATCATAATACCAGCTGGTTCATTATACTTTCTTAAATTTCATGACTCCGTTTTTGTACTGAAATTAATGAATAATTTATGAAAATGAAATTAAATCTAAAAAATCAAAACATTCAATAATAATTATTTTAATCGCTACATAAATATAAAGTCTTCAGTACTGTGAATTATTCACCTTATTATTTCATTCTGGTCATTTGAATATTTTTCCACGACAGCAAAATATTTTGATAAAAAATTAAGGTTGATAATATTTCCTTATAAGTATTCTATAATCTCGTACTGTGATACCAAGGTAGACTTTGGTGTTAACAATGTAGACGTGTTTTCATTTGATACATTCAATCTGTTTGAAGGTTTGACAATGTCTTTTTAAGACGAAATATGTCTGTTTCAATAAATAATATTTGGTGAAAAAAACATTTGTTTTTTTTTTAATTTCATCGCTGAGACTTTAAAATATGAGAAGTTGAAAATATGTACCTACTCAATTTATGATCCAGAATGTTCAATTGATTATAAAAAAGTTGGAAATATAACATAACTAAATCGTTATAACATGACTAATCGATTTAGGCCACGGAATTAATCATGTGTTTTTTATTATTTTTTGTTTATTTTTTGATTCATCTAGATGATATACTTACTTCATATAGCAGTCTGATGTTAAATGTTAATGAAAGATTCTATCCAGACAATGGAAAATAATAAGGATCGGTCGGAATTGCAAAAGTTCTAGACACTATACGTCCTTGACGACTTTAATGAATCTATGCATAAACAAACTTAGTTCATTTCACATGGATGAAAGTTTGTTTATATAACCACTAAAGAATTTTCGTTTTTACACGTAAAAACGAAAAAAAAGTCTTCTTTGTAAACTGAGAACTATTGAACATGTTCTTCAATGATAAGCGTATCTTATTTATTAACAGGTTATATATATATGCTTATTACTTGCAGTTGTGCGTAGCAAAGTGACGTAATAAATGGGTTAGGGAAAATGACAAATTAAATTTAAACACTAAGCTAAATGGCGTTGGTCAATACTCTTTGAGCATACCTGTGTTGTACTTTTATAATATTTTGAAAACATATTATAATAATAAATAGCAAATTTTTTTTTTTTTTAAAAAAGATATATCTGGGTTTTGTTATAAACCCAAATACAACCTTATACACCTTTCACAGTAAGCTAAAAGCTTGTGTCGTGAAAGGGGAGTTTGCCGGCACCTGGGATCGAACCCCGGACCTCATGTTCATAAGGCCGAGACTCTACCTCCAGGCTACCGACGCAGCAAGTAAATGTTATACTTTGAAAGGTTTTAGTATTATGTAAACACAGTTAACCTTAACACGTATTCGACCTTCCCCATACCACCAGTGTCTCAGTTCAGTTGACTACAGCCAAATATTATAATACATGCACAAGTGTTATACAACCCTAACAATATTATTTCTATATCTATATATAATGTACCAGTACACCCCCATCTCCTAACCTTAACATAGCTTCAAGCCAGACGATTCTGAATAATGGAACACGATAAGAGAGAGTAGATGGCTTGATGGATTGAAAATATTTATTTTATTAGGAACCAATCAATTTAGGCACATTGTAGTAATTCGATCAATTTATTCAGGTGTTGATAAATTAATATCTGAAATTTAATTTGAAGTGATACAATACGGCAGTCAGAAAATCGATTAAAAATATATACTAGCACGTGTAAAAAGGTTTAAAGAGGTACATAATCGAAATAAAAACGCCTTCAAAACATACTTTGCCAGATTTTTTTAAACCTTAACCAATTTTATGTTCACAATCAGACATAAATAGTACCGTGAGGTTAACACATTTTTTTAAAAAGAAAAAAGAGCGCCGTATTTGTTATATCCACCTCGCTTGGATCCAAGATAACCCGATATGTCATTTCTCACACAACATCCATGTCCTGAAATATCTGCAAAATCGCCATTAGAATCAAATACGTGTACCTACATGTAAGTAAATAAAAGAAGGAAAGTATTAATTAAAAACAACATAACATAACAAATAATGTAAGTATCAATATTAAATTTTCAATTCAAACACAATTGGAATAGGTTCCGAATAGCGCTGCAGATTATCTTAAAATAGTTTTTCTTTCGCGGGTTTTAAGGTGCGGTTTCACAATTATTGATTTCAGCGACTTAAAGATAGATTTAAAATTTTGTGCGAGATATTTGGATTGAGTTGAGAAGATTTTTGAAAGATAATTCAAGGGCGTAACTAAGCAAATAATCATAAATGGAAATATCTGAATTATTTCCACAGTTTCTCGGGGTGTTTTATAATTAGTTTTTAAACTTTATTGCCTATTATGCACAAATAATAGAGATTTGTTTTAGCAGCGGGTAACTAATTACAATCATATTTTTAAAAACTTTAATATATAGTCTTACAGAAAACACAAATTATTTATTGTAATTTATGTATTGGAAAATGATTAAATAATAAAATTGTACGCTTTATATCTCATAAGTAGAGTAGTCAATCGATCAGCTGCATGTAATAAACATGTAAGCTGTCCTCTGCGTTACAACAAAAATAAACATTCAGGGTGGAATCAAACCTAATCGTTGAATGGAAGTTGTAAATATTTGCATTTTACTTTTTTGTATTTATAGTCGAGATTAGTCGAAATATTTTTTTATGTTGTATATTCCTTTGTATACGTATTTCATGAGAGAATTCTTATTAAAAATAATGTTTATTGATAGTTCCTAAGAATATATTGAAAATAAAGAGTATTGCTGGAAGGCATATGTGTAGTAATGAAATATTGTAACAGTAGTAAGTTAAAAAAAAATTGTATTAAGACTTGCGTCAGGAATAAAATGGGTTGCTGTGCAATGTCTAGACTCCATTGGAAATACGCGTATTGAATACATATTTTAGTAAGTATTGGGATCAAAATAGAAGAAATCTCATCCCTTTTTTCCTTACTTCCCCTCCGACACGTGATGGAGAGATGGGGTAAACAGCTGATCGGAAAAGGGAGGCAGCTTAGTAATAACATTCATGGCTGGTACTACAAACGACTGGAGTAGATGGAATTATATGCCTTGGGAGAATTCGACTCTATCAAAAGAATCAAGCCTGATCTTATTGGCTGTCAATGTTATTTAAAATAATATAGTAATAAGGCTGATGTTATTTAAAATAATATAATATATACATAGATATACATTTTTCAATAATGATACCTTCTTAGAATGTGACGCTGGGGTATATAAAAAAATATAGGCATTTAATCTGAAAGAAAATAATCGCTCGCGTTATTATATCTACTCACATTTGACGCAAGTTTTCAATATTTGTTGAAAGAATATAAAAAAGTAAACGGTGAAACACGAGCAACGAGTTCATGTACATATAACGCTTGGAAAGAAGAATGAGTTTTAATTAACTATTGTCAGTGAAGACAGCAAAGAATGTATCTTATATATAGTAAGTTACAATCCATTAGATTGGTCTGCCTCCCTAATTTCAGCTAGTCTCTTTAGTTCTACGTTTCTGACACAGTTCATGTCCTTCTTCAGTTGGTTCATATTTGAGTCTCTTGGTCGGCCTCTACCATTTCTGCCTTCGGTCCTACCCTCCGCGAAGGTGATAAACAGTCCTGGGTGCCTGATGTTATGGCCAGTCCAATTAGCTCGTTGTTGGCTGATTCTTTTAAGGAGTTGCACTTTTTCGCCTACCCTGATTAACACCTCTTCGTTTTCAATCTTGCTGATGGTCCACGTCTCGCAACCATATAGCAGAATGCTCCATACAAAGGCTTTGGTAAAGTTCTTCTTATTTTAAAATAAATATTGTGATACGAACCAATATAAATAGAAAACCTTTATATAAATTTCGCAAAATTTGATTGGTCGCATTACCAACTTTCCCTTTGAATTACCAGTCTGTATTTAAGGTTTTTATTCAGACGATAAGATATTTATCGGTAATAATATATGGAGTATTGTTGAAGTTGTCTTCTTGCATCAAAGATGCGTAACGTATATCGAAAGGAGACTAGATGTTTTCATAATATAATATACATGTGTAATTATAAATATAATTATATTTACCTACATGAAAACAAAATGCAACAGTTGTATGAAAAACTGACACCATGAGATGCATATAAGAAGAATCCATAGAACATTACTTTGTGGATGGAATATCGCTGTGACATCATATCTCATTATGTATGTGATTGTATTCCGATATATTTTTTATGTTTATCCCACCATGTGAATATTTTACCTTACTTACTTTATGCCAAAAATTCTAAATATTATCTCTTAAGAAATCTTGTAAGAGATTTAGAGATTTCATTTCATAATTAATTTACAAATTATCTCTTATTATTTAATGCCAAAATTCTTTTTCTACACTTATTCATTCTATCAAAATTATTAGCATGGTTGTTTCTTTTTCATTTATTTTTCAATATTAAGTGAGGGAATGAGTTCTTACAAATGAGTTATATTTAAATAAATGTTGTGTAAAATGAGGTTATCAAATCCATTGAATTAAATTATTTTATGATATTTTAACTATAGAAATAATAACGTAAGATTTTACATAAAACACAGATTAAGTGTTGTCAGGAGAATAAAACGCAACATCTTAATGAAAAATGTACTCAAACATGTCCGTTAAATCGAAGTGTCAGAAACTTCTGTATTTAATAATAGTAATGCCGACTTTCAAAAATAACGTAGATTAACTTCAAAGGAAGTGGGAAAAAGTTTTCTTTTGACAATTTCCCCACATAAAGCTCATTGTTTTGTGAACAATGACTGGATTAAAAATTGAATTAAATCCGTGTATTGAATACATTTATATAAATCTACATAATATTTTAAGTTTGGCTAATATTTTCAAATTTGTAAAATTATTATGACGACCTTTCACAGTGTTTGTTCTTCAAAAATAAACAAATTATTCTGTTTTACTAGTATGATTTCGAGAAAACTTCATGTGTTTAGAAATTACTTAAATAGTTAGTGTCGTAATACGTTTTCTGAATTTTCATATTCATTTAAAAGTAGGACTTAAATACTTTTAACATACATTTTTAAAAATCGATTTGTATAAACTGTAAAAGACAGTTGTTAGCCTATCGTGATAGTCATTTTTGTAAATCAGAAACAGAACAATGTCTAGGCAACAAATGTGTAGGCAAGTAAAAGTTCGTCCAGCAAAGATATAAAATAGTTTTTGCTATGTTCATTATGAAATTTATTCTACCAGTCTCAAACTCTAAAAATTGTATATATTATCTTTTTCCCACATTCATTAAAGTCCGTTCAATATGATAATAAGGTCCGTAAGATTTCATATCTGGGTCACGTTCTGCGGGGCGATAAGTAAAGTCTGCTCCAGCTGATACTGATGGGGAAGATTGAGGGGCAGCGTGGTCCTGGTAGAAGGCAAACGTCTTGGCTGCGCAATATAAGAGACTGGACCGGGATGAGACATGTGGAAGAACTGTTCCGGGTCGCGCAGGATAGGGAAGCCTTCGCCAGAGTGATTGCCAACGTCGGGGGGACCTGATACGGCACGAGAAGAAGAAGATGATAATAAACTGAAACGATCAAGAATCTTAAACAAATTATGAGTACCTAAGGTATCCAATTTGAGCAAATATTAAAAGAAAGTACGATAGTATTAATACAGTCATAGAGTATGTATGTAAGAACCACAGCATAATAATGTTATTGTAATAAGAAGCAACTCATCTCTTGAGACGAAGAGATAATGAGTTTAGTTGTGAGTAGATAAGAAAATACATGGAAGTTGGAGTTCTGTAGAAGGATGCGGTGAAAGGAAGGTGAAAGAACAAAGAAATATAATAACACCTACAACATTAATAACAAATATAGTCATTCAAGAAATATAACAAAATACAGTTTTCGAGTATATTTTATTACTTATGATAACAAATGAATATTTATTTAATAATTTGGCTAATAATTTTCTAGATTATGAAGAATATTTTTTAACAAAAAAGTTTTAATTAAAAACTATAAATTTTATCTTTCTAGTCCCCTTGAATTCTTATTTTCATACATGAGAAGCGGGGTCTAATTTTTTTAATGAAATATGTGCCTACTCGATATGGCTGCGAGTCTTGGCACTTAACCAAGGCTCAAGAGCGGAAGATACTAAGCTTTGAAAACAAGTGTCTTAGAAAGATTTTGGATGTCAGATGGTATGAACATGTTACAAATGATGCTGTGCGCCGGCGCACCCAGCAGAGACCTGTAATCTCCGTAATACAAGAGAGACGATGGTCCTGGCTGGGACATGTTTTGAGAATGCCCAATGATAGTTGGCCAAAAAGAGCACTGTTATTCCGTCCGCAGGGGTTCCGTAGGCCCGGGCGTCCCTCTTTCACAATACACCGTTCCTATGACAACGATATCAGAGCGCAAGGAATGTCGTGGGAAGAGGTGACGCAATTGGCATAGAGACGCTCTGAATGGAGGAGGCTGGTTTCTGCCCTGTGCTCCCGAGAGGAGCGTTGAGGGCGATGATGATGATGATGATGAATTCTTATTTTCATACATGAGAAGCGAGGTCTAATTTTTTTAATGAAATATGTGCCTACTCGATATGCAACTTTTTATATCGTTGCATATATAAAAGTTGTATACCTAACATTTTTTTAATAATATTTTTTTCTAAATGATATCTCATTCAATGATATCACTACAGACACTTGAATTATCACGTACCTGACTTAAAAAAAAAACATAGATTGCAATGGACAGAAACAAAATTACAATTGATCAATAAAAACGATAAGATTGGAGGTCACTCGATGCAAAATAAGTAGGTACTTCTAAGACATAAATAAATCAACATGTAGTAGTTGAGTTAATGACCAAACTTATTGCAACTATAGCACCCTAGGCTAGAAATATTGTAAAACAAAATTAATATAATAATAATGATAGACTTTAATAACACCGTAAGTTTATTAGGCATCGATTAGATGATGCTGTCTAGACATTTAATGGGAATAGTAATAATACGATAACTAAGTGGGTCATTATGTGTCTGTTTGTACCAACGGATAGACTCGCTGTTAAATTGAAATGTTGCATTCAACACCATGAACGTCGTTCTTCATGTTGGTGGATTTGTGTATTGCGGCTGAGTATGTACCTACTGATAATTCAGGTCATGACTAGATTAATGCACTCAACTACGCAATCTAGTATAAGTATACGTACATACATATAGTAGACATTAGAATGGATATTTATTTCCTTCTTGGTGACCACATTATAGCTAGGACGTCATTAATAGTGTATGTACTCTTTAAGTTTTCTCTTTTTATATAGACATAGGTGTTGTAAATGGATAAAGAGTTATTCGGTTAGAGGCATTCGAGATGTGGATTCATCGAAGAATGCTTCGAATACTGTGGACAGACTTGGTGTCCAATACAGAAGTACTACGCAGAGCACATACAAATAGAGAGCTCCTGACAAATATAAAGGTTCGTAAAGTCTCATATTTGGGCCACATCCTACGAGGCGATAAGTATCGGCTTCTGCAGTTGATAATAGAAGGCCAGATTGAGGGACGTCGTGGAGTGGGAAGGAGGCAGATGTCGTGGCTGCGGAATATACGGCAATGGACCGGAATAACACGGATGGAAGAGCTGGTCCGCACAGTGCGAGACAGGGAGGCATTCTCCAGAGTGATCGCCAACGTCGGGGGGACCTGATATGGCACTGATAGAAGAAGAAGAAAGAGTTATATTTTCATCCTTTAACATATATACGAGTACTTGATCTATGAATGTCACAAACCTTGTATTATTTTTAATATTGTAATTATTTTTAATAGATATTCTAAAAGCTACTATCACTTATCAAATATGTATTTAATTATAACGAATAATATATTAAATATAAATAAATCGGTAAATATTATGAGCTATATTTATATTCCAAGTCCTAGAACTACGTAGCTTTAGCCACGTGGATCCAATTCTCAAGGATAGCCGCGTGTTGACTAAGGGAAATCGGCACGCATTCATGAGAAACTTAATGAATGTAGAGGAAGCGCAAGAATGTAAGTTCAGTTGGTGACGGGCCACGGGGAGCTAAAAGCCAAGCTCTTTGAGCTTGGGCTTGCGGACGACCCGTGGTGTGCTTGTGGGACGGGAGCTCAGTCTGCGGGGCACATCCTGTGGGAGTGCCCATTGATGATAGATGCAAGAAACGTGATGATTGATAGTATGAGTGATGACACTCCTAGACCCTTCTGGTTTGCGGAGTTGATGACTTATCCTGGGAATTTCAGGGCCTTTTTGAGGTTTGTAGATGTCTGGGTATCTCGGTGGGATCTCCTGCGTGAGCCAGGCTCGCTTAGGAGAGCTTGATGGTTGATTTTGCCTTGTGTGATTGTGGCTGTCGCGGGCGAACTCGTTTTTTTTTCGTCTTTGTGTTGTCCTGTCTCCCTTGGTGGAGAGTATTAGGTCTGGTTGGGATGTCCCTTGGGGAGGGAAGCGTCTCTGCAACAGCCCCGGTAACGGCGACCCTCGGGTTCGCCGGCCTGAATAACCTAGGAAAAGTCTCTGGACACCTCAACTCAGCTTTTGTTCCAGAATATTATGCAATTATTTTGTAACTATATTACGCACTTTTACTTATTATTATTTTGTAACTTTTGTAACCTAGGTTAAGATAACTTGTTTATTTGATTCCTTTTTTTTGTATAGATATATGTATTATTACTATGTTTGCTTCTCTCGTATAAAGGTACATCGAAGGAGTTTAGTCAAAAGATTTCACACGGAGGTTTTGGCGGTTTGGTGGTTTGGCCGGCCAGCCCTTCAGGCTGCCCACTATGGCGCCTCCGGTGTGGACAAGATTTGTTAAGTGTAGAATTTCGGATAAATGGAAGTCCCCAGACTTCTGCGGTATCCGGGTGGACGGTGGGTCCTTCAATGTATTCTCAGCCAATCTTTTCAGCTCGACGTATGAGCCACAGTTCATGTCCCTCTTCAGTTGGTTGTTGTAAGAAGTCCTAATTACCTGAAGTCCAGTTAAAGTCGAAATTATTTCAATCTTAGTTTTTTATTAGGGTTTTGATATGTGATCAATAATCTCATTCAAAAATATATAGAAAACCTTACAGACGGATATTTCTACGCACTTATTCTTGACACCGAGCCGTCTAAGAAAACTTGAGATTAATAAGGCCTATTAAACCTCAATTCATCAGTGCTCAAACATATTATTCAAATATGTACATTGGAAAATATATGAATTTCAGAAATGAACAACTTTTGAATAGGTAACATTCTTTGTACTTGTTATCACTAAACTGATATACCTACTGACGCCGGTTCCCTTTGTTAGGGTAATTAAAAATCAAAGTTTGTAATTTATCTAAAACGTAACGTGGTTAATTGAATTGTGAATAAAACTTTATAATTGAAATAATTTTAGAAACCATACAATTCAATTCAATTCAATTTATTCAATATACGGCTCATATAACCATTTACAATATATAATATATATACATATATAAACATACAAATTCACAAATTGGTGTTAAGTAATTCAAATAAGTATATATAACTAAAATAATAACAACAACAAAAATGCAACCAAATATCATCAATAAAAACAACAATCATGGATGGACACTATTTATAGACAATTCAAGTTAGTAGGCATCCATACGAACAATCACACAATACAGCAATTATTAATTTACTTGTCACAAATTACAAAGCAAACATATAAACTTTGTTATTATTCTAATATTTCTTTTTTTATACATATACGTCTCAACATTCAAATTATAGAGACAAATCAAATTTTGATTATTAAATAATTTATTAATATTCAAAAGATATAAACAAATCCGGAAGAGCAAAATTATTTCAATCCAAACTGCCGGATTTATCAACATTTTAAATTTCCTTTTTGTCGATTTTTCGAATCAACGAGAATACAAATGATTTAAAACTACACCATTCATATTAATCACAAGTATTAATAGATTCATAATATTAGGAGGAATATTAAAATTTCAGATACAGTTGAAGTAATTAAAATATTTTATCGATTATCTGTCAACAGCACGCGCGATGATCGGTAATTTATTTTATAATATTAGGTAGACAAAGAACAACTTAGCAAGTTCTATGATTCATAGCATAATCTGTATTGCGTTGTATTCATATTCTACACCAAGTGTTGGGTCGTAGATATTACAGTCATTACGTACATATTATTATGTGTGTGTGTGTGTGTGTGTGTGGTGATATGGAAGCTTGCTCATTAATTCTGAAATTTCACTACACCCCACTGACACGTCAATCGCCAGACAGAATCTGTCGTAAAGTTTGTTAATTAACCAATAAAATATTGGAAACTCGGTATCATAGATGCTGCTACACATAATATTATTAAACGCTACATAAAAATATATGTATAATTGTATATACTCTGAAATATATCTAATAGTGTGTGTAACAACATGGTGTAAAGAGATTGAGTTTTATTAGTGACAAATAGATAAAAAATAAATTAAATCAATATTTTTCAATAAAGTAAAGACATAATTATCTTAAATATCATAACTATCAATAGGGAATAATTATGTAGGGTAGAATTTTGATTGAGAGAGTACGAAAGATAACTGAGTGTAAGATATGGGATGCACAAGGAGCGTTTTTGAATGGCAGAGGGTGCACCGATCAGATCTTCTCCCTGCGAATGGTTATAGAGAAGTTTCTGGGTACACACCAGAAGCTTTTTTGTGCGTTCGTGGATTTGGAGAAAGCATATGATCGAGTGGACCGGGAAAGGTTGTGGCGCGTGTTGTTGGAGTATGGGGTGAGCAGCCGGTTGATCCGCGCAATCTCTTCACTTTACGTGGGAAGCTCCGCTTGCGTGAGGGTAAATAACACTCTCTCGGAGTGGTTTGTCCTCACCAAGGGAGTGAAGCAAGGTTGTGTCATGTCTTGTCATATTCTTCGACTACTGTATGCGACCTGTGAAAGAGATGGATGTTGGTGTCGAGCTGAATGGGTTTCGGGTGAATGCATTGATGTACGCAGATGATTTGGTGTTAATGGCTGAGAGTGAAAGGGACTTACAAGAGATTGTGACGTGTGTGTATGATAGTTGCAACTTGAATGGTTTGATAATGAATGTTATGAAGACGAAAGTTCTAGTGTTTGAAAGAGAGAATAAAAAAACGATTTGCGAGATCAAAGTTGGTGACGAATGTTTGGAGCAAGTAAGTGAGTATGTATATTTGGGAAGTATGTTTGCGAGGGATGTAAAATGCGATAGGAGCATGCTACGCATTAAAATATTCAACGCGTAATACGTTCATATCCACTGCTATACCAATAATTCGTAGTTGTCCTTTGTCGTCACTCAATAATAAATAATAATATTATTATATTTTCTCTACACCTTGTCGGTAATCCTCGGGTATCCTCGTGCATACGAATGGTGCACTCATCACCACTATCACGTGATGTCCATGGAATGTTCTTTTTTTGTAACGTCTTTTCGAAGTCCGTTATGACAAACAGTTTCTCCTTTACGATGGGTTAGACCACACGTATGGGGTGGCCCAGTGCCCACTCTGTTCTCGCGGCGGACAGTCATCGTAGTAATTACGACAAGTTAATAGTATTGTTAGATAATTAGAGGCAATCTTCATAACAGTGTAATGATCAATCTTGTTGTCTTCCTGCGTTCATAAAATAATTCTTGTTGTGTGCCGTGTAATAATGTACTTTAGAACAACCTGTGTCAATTGTTATGCGCGTGGACGGATTTACCGCCAACATTAGTGTACCCTAAAACCGTTCTTATTAATAATCAATAGTAATCAACAAACCAAATAATATCGTGAACAGGTTTGAGTATCCTGTGAGTCATATAGATTCCGTTGTCGAAGTGATATTAAGATAACATTTGGGAGTTTTTTTTGGAGTGATGTAGCATTTGTATGATTTTGGGCGTGGTTGTTGCAATTGCCGCCATTTTTCATATCCGTGTGAAATAAGATAATCCCTTGTTTCTGATCAACTTTTCATTGTTAGGATTCATAAAAGAATCACTTAAACAATTCTTTATACTTGCTCAGTGTTATAAATTTAACTAAAACAAGAATGGGTTCCGAAGGAACGAATACATCTTCAACGCGAGAGTCTGTATATTGCGCATCAGTAGTTTATCAATGAACACTCATTCTTATGAGAACGTGAAGATCCTCTCTTAACTTTTCTGGTTACGACCCTTGTTATGAGAGTGATTAAATGACCACCCGTATATGCTTGGACAGACTATGGAAATAGTGACGCCTTATTCCTTTGGCACTGAGAATAGTGTTGAAACGTAAATTATTTCTCTTAACACTTGTGAAGTGGCGATCTCTTCGTCCTGAGGACAGGATCTGTCTGATTCTGACATCACCGCACTCCTGTACGTCCTAGAGTATAACCAGCGACCGCCATAGAATCATCAGGGTATGTTTCTTTCATGATCCTGCCATCTCCCGTCTATGAGTGCCAAAATACGTTAACAATAACATACTTGTCTTTGTGTTATTCTTATCCAGCTCGCCAGTCTATCTGTAAGTGACAATATTACTACTGTATATGATGTATATATATATTGATAATTTATTCATAACTAAGTTCATATAATCGTTGAACTATCTATATATTAATTTCCTTTGTGTAATAATATAAGATCTTGAGTATGAATGAAGAATGAATGATTCCCATTTCATGTTATAGACCCCACGATAATCCAGGTATTGATTTATATTTGTAATACCAAGGTTGGTGTCTTTTAATAATTACCATTGTGTGTTTTACTGTCTCTATCCAAATATGGCAATACTTTCATAATTTTGCGTATTGTATGGAATAGTATTCCCTACAGATATACTTTGAAAGTAACTGTATTGTTATGTAATGTATATGTTTACACAATAAATGTAAATCACTTACCATCCGATATCTTTCTATTGAAATTCATTTTGTATACCCATCAGTAGATTCAATACTCTTAATAATACTAAAGTACATATCTCCGCCTCCGTGTATATAATCTTCCAATAACCTAGTATATACTCGGAGTAGTTATGTAACAAAGGTTCGAATCCTTGGCCAACCATTGGGAGGAAGACCATATTATCTCACTATGAAGGCAACCAAGAGCTAAATGAAAGGCTCCATTGATGGAAATAATATATCCACTTTCTTGGAAAGGTCTAATGTACTTTTTGATAATCTTAGTTTCACATGATATATATATATATAATTTTGTTGTTTACATGGATGTACCTATAAATTTACCTTGATACATAATATGAAGATTCTATTCAATAAGTTATAAATGGTATACTGAAGGAGTAAGGTGTTCCTGGTAACCTGACTGCTTGTGGACTTAAGGGTAAGCATGACACAGAGGCCTCTCTCGTCCAGAGCCAAGTAAAAGGGCCCCATACACTTGTAAGAAACCCCTAGACATAAACACGAGTATAGACCTTTTACTTCTTAATATCTTTAGACTACTTAACGAGCATATAGACCTATATTTATAACAGTATTACTCTACAGAATATGTATTTTGCTTCTTATAGTTCAGTTTGAAACCTTGTTCATTGTTCTAATTTTGCTTTTGTAATAAATTGTGTGTTCGACCGTTGGACGAAGCATAATTTACTTGTTATGTGAGAGCGTGGTTAATGGAAACCACACACGTAGCAATTTGATTGCACGTCCTCACGTAGCAAGCATTGAAAGAAAGAAAGTGGCCGGTGCTAGAGTAAATGGTGCACTTCGACCCATTGTCAGCAATGGTAATGTGTCGAACATGGCTAAAATGCTGGTGCACAATAACATTCTGGTACCGTCACTTATGTATGCAAGCGAGACATGGACGTGGTTGAAAAAGGACAAAAGTGGAATAAATGCAGTAGAGATGCGATCGTTGAGAAGAATGGCTGATAAAAACGCTGCGTGATAAAGTGAAGAATGAGGATATTAGAAGAATGAGCGGATGCAAGAAGAGTGTTGTGGACAGAATGCGCGTGAATAAACTACGGTGGTTTGGGCATGTTGAACCAATGAACGAGGTAAGAGTGACAAAGAGGATATACTTATCTGAAAGAAAGGGCGTGAGGAAACGCGGGCGTCCGATAACCACGTGGCTTGATCACGTGGATCAAATTCTCAAGGACGGCCGCGTGTTGAGTAAGAGGAACCGACGTGCGTGTATGAGAAACTGTATGAATATTCAAATTTCAATTTTTTTTTTTTTATTCAAATAATAATATCGTCTTTACATTTTACATACTTTACATATGGAGGAAGCGAAGGAAGTGTGTAAAGATAGATCTGTTTGGCGTTCCGTTTACTCTGCCTACCCCACTTGGGACACGGCGTGAGGGTATGGTATAGTATAGATACTATAATTATCTCTTTTTTTATTTTCTACCCTATCATTACTTTTTGGTGTCTTGAAACAAACTTTTTTTATGAAAATTAAACCATTGTATTAAAGTGTTAATACTAGGTGTTTTTCAAAAAGAAAATGCAAAACAACCATATCGAATGAATTTTCTTAAGAACTAGTATTAAATTTGATCCTGTCAAAGTATCAACACTTTATGCCATATATACTTTTCATTTAGAAAAATGTTTAAATACAAAAGTTTAAAAAATTTCCTTGTCTTTTAAACTTTCGAGAAATGGCAAGTCATAAAAAATTTCACCGAATTTTTTTATAGGTCTTTCCCAAAATAAATTAACAACATAGTTTGCTTAGGTAAGTTAATATTTTTTTTTCTTCCTAGTTAACCTGTTTAAAGGTTTAAATTTGGGATATTGTGCTTCTATGACTTTGAAAAATTTGTACTACTAAACTGCTCGGATTAAAAAAAAATACAGACCTAGCATGTAAACAAGTTTTTTAAAAACTTATTTTTTATATATAGATCATTTTTGAAGCGCCGTTTACTCACAAAATTATCTTAAAGGCGCCATTTTGCGTATCTGTTGCATGAAACCCTCAGCAAAAAGGTGTGTCTTCTGCTTCATTCAAATTCATTTCCATTCCCCTCCTTTCGCAGTTTGTTCTATTAGCTTAGCTTAGAAAATATTATTTTACGATAATGGATAAAATGTTACAATTTTGAGTAATATTTTTTGTTCAAGATACGATCAATGTATGCGAGTTTTTTTTAAAGGACCTAGGTTTTTCTGTTACTTGCCCATGTGTCTGGTATTATATTTGTTTTTATAGAGTACCTATAAACATAAACATAATATAAAGACCGGACTAAACTTATATATTGGAATATTGAGACCATGAATACTGGATAAAGAGTGGATATTCTAATATTAATATTGTAGGAAATTATTCATATTAACAGTTAATAAATCAGAATGTCATCGAGAACCGAACCAAGAGGTGCGAGGTGTCGCGTCTTCGTCAGTCGTCATCTTACCAACATTAATATTATTAAAATGATGACACGATACGGTACCCTACATACCTATACATTTGCAATCAATGTCTTCTCCACCTCTCCTCTATTTATACATACATGCAATCACTTATTACAACATTCACAAGTAAACTGAACACATCGCACTTCTAGCTTCTCTTTGAGACGAATACTTCATTAAACGGCGCCTAAGATACCATCCGTCATCATCATCACGTGGGGGTATTTATGAGATTAACCGCATTACCATAAATATACAAGTTTTACTCTTCGTGCTAATAAAAAAAAATTATGTTTAGGATAGATTGCACACTTTGCCACCGAATTAAATATGGCAAATGTCTTATTCGCGATCTTCTTAAAATAACTGGCTAAAAAAATAGAAATATGAGAAACATATTCTTTGCCGCCGTCTTCACAGAAACATAACCAAAATAATATAAATTTTCGTATAAAGCCAATACTAATAGTTGAATGGGTATGTATTACAGAGGATTAATTAGCGTCTACTGCTCAATACTTTTAGAAAAGCAAAGGTACCGTTTTTAAAAGAATAATCGATAACATTGACCGAGATAAGAAGCAGCTAAATGCTAAAAGCGGCTGGCAAACCGTTCTTCAATATCGAAAGGCTTAATGATGTAAGGTGGGCAAGTCTCAAAGTCCAAGACTCTACGAGGACTGTTTGGCGATCGGGAATAAGTACGTAAAAATACCATTTTTAAGTTTGAATAACGACACTGACTTTTTTGTGGCTTGACTTAATGTTACATAACACTATCTAATTATAACGAAGATATTTCACCTTTAATAAGTGAACTAATGTAACGACAGCTTATGACGTTCACACCGTCGTAGCCCGGTTTTAATTTAACGATGGAAAAATCTAAATTTAGTATCACAAATAATAACACTAACATACTAAAAATTATATAATTTAAGGTTACTTCTCGTCAATGTCACATATTTTGAAGATAAATATTCGATATTATTATTTTTCTCATAATGATATAAATATTTGTATCCGTTTGTTAATATGTATTGAAAATTTGAAAAGATGGCTACTTTCTTTAATCAACATATCAAACTGTCACGAGACCGCCACGACCACTGACTACAATTTTGTGATAGAGATGTTTGTAATAGTGATATCTCTTTAATCGAATTCTTTTCTAGGAAAGGAAAAAAGGATAACTAACGAAAAATTATACGTAGGTATTAGTGTAATGTATGTGCAAATATCGTCACGCTAGAATTAATAATGCAAATTTCATATCTTAGTTTGGAATTAGCTCGATCTAATTGATTTTTAAAAATTACAATTTTACCTCATTAGACCTAGCCTCTATTAATGCAGTGTTTCCATTAATTTTCATTCATCATAATATAAAATAAAATGAGAACAACAATAATAATAAAACAAAAAGAAAATAAAAAAAAAATTGAATCCATGTCCCTCAATTGTCCAAACATGTTATGATTTGATGTGAATTATCATCTTTTGTTCCTGAATAAAATCATATTATAAGTATTTGAATATTTATGAACACTCAATTGATATATAAGATTAAATCATAAAAAAGGAATCGCTAATATAGTTAACAAGTTTATTGCATGCAGCTGGTGTGATAGTTCCTCATTTGTGTGATATGCCGTGATAGTGTAGTAATAGTTGCACTGCTAATATAATGGTAATTTTGCCACTGCATATCATCACATTTTTTTATGTAATTTAATTTTGCCATGTAGCTGATGATGTTCAGAAAGATTTAATAAAGATATTTATTTTATTCATATACAATGATATAATATTTATTATGGTATCAAATCTTTAATAAATGTGTAAGGAAAGAAATGCTGAGTGGATATTTAATTCTCCATGTTATATCAGAAAAAATGTAGTTTTAATATCTCTGTATTGAGCATGTATTGAGGTTGAGAATTCACGATTATTTCGTGAGCTGATTATAAACAAAAATCCGGCTGAACAATCATAATGCAATTATCATGTTTTAGTAAAAACTGTAAGGTTCAGATAAATATAAAAAAGCATTTATATACAATTGTTCACGGAATATATAATATACCTATTCACAGTCAAGATCTAACAAATACTTACTATAGGTCAAGGTTCCACTGACGAGAGAAAATAGTTGTTAATAAAATCAAATATGCTAATTGCATATTTTTTAAGTGTTTAGCAGTGTGTTTCTATGAACGAATTTATTTCAAATAATGTATCTACCCATCTCGATATATCCTTCAAGTTGGGTAGCTAGTAAATTGACTGTATGTGATGAACGTATAAGGTAAGTACCTTTTTCTACCATAAAAACAAGATATTTAGGATGGATGGCATACTTCATCGCTAGATTTGAAGATGTTATAATTATCAAATATTTATTTTATCAACGCGCAATGTGGTATGTTGAATTGAAGCAACGGGAGTTGTTCAAAATAGTACAGATCCCCTAGACCTAGACAAACACGCACTTGGCGATCGACTACAAACAAATTTTCGACAATACTTGCTACAATAACGCATAATATTATAGGTACATGTAGGTAGATTGTCGTAAAGTTCACCAGTAGTCGATCGCTAAGTACGGTTTGTCTACGGCCCCAGGACTGCCAATTATTCGTTATTGTCAAGATTAACTGAAAGGATGGATAGAGTAAAAAATATAACGTAATGAAATTTATTTTAGCGATGTGAAAAAATGTTGATTTTGAAAAGTGTAAATAAATAAATAAATAAAAATAAAAGGTTTACATCGTGACTAAAAATCTTGAAGTTTTAAGGTTGGAATAAAATAATAAAATAACCCATTTCGATAAAAATCTATACCATTCTGGAGTGTTATTTAAAATATCTTTATCTTTACGTATATGAAAGATAATAATTTATAAAGTTTATTTATTTTCAAAGTCAATTGATGAACTTAATGCTTTCAGACAGTGAATTTCATAACATAAAATCACAAAAATGTAGTTAGTTATCTCTTCAACGTGGAGAACAAAGTTTGAATTATATGTTTACAAGTTAACAATGTATGGAGAACACAAAACGAAAACTGAGTAAAGTAATTATTAGAAAGAAATAAAATGTATTTATGTTTTTATGAAGGTAGTAACAGTGGAAAGATGTAAAAAGTTTTAACATGTTATTTACTATTTTTGTAATAAAAAAGCTAAGAATAAAAGACGTACTTAGTAGAAATAATTAACTATTCAACAAATTAATGAAAACTAAAGTACGTAATAAGTTTATTAATATTATATAGGTATCTAGTAGTTAGTTCAGAAATACAACTTCTGAGAATAATTAACGTAAAAGAATAATAAAATACTGTAACTTACAATAAACTGCAGTTATCGAGATTATTTGTAGCGTTTAGTTTAATTGATTGATATTATTTCATCCTCCTATTAAATGCATTTAAAAATCAAGAACTTTGAAAAAAAACAACATCTTGTAGATGTAAATTGTAAGGATTAACATTTTAGTATGTTATCATTTTATGGTTTGTAATATTATTGTCTGCAAGCCTGAGAGATATGAAATATTTATTTATGGCATCCGTGTAACCGCATAGAGTAAATTATAATAATAATTATTGGTATTTACAACTATAAGGTGTCGGTTTAACTATGGAAAATATAACTAACAATGCACTAATATATTATTGAGTTATTTTGAAATTGAAATTCATTACAAAATTGTAAATAATATATTGCGAACATTTCCACAGACCGCAGAAATAATAGAAAACGCAAGAACAATCATCCTAGGATGTAGACAACAAACTACGATGTTATGATGATGAAGTTGAAATTACAATAATTATTATTGTCTGCCATCAGACAAGGTTATTCTGAATGCACCACTCACAATAGTCAGGTGCGTTCAAACTGAAGTCTGCAATTTAAACTAGCTTATAACCTTTTGATTTTACAATGCACTTAGTATTCAAATCATGCGACCTTGTGGCGTTTTATCGCAAAACTAAGCAATATAGTTTGTACTATCAATTATTAACATCATTTACGACGAATTTTTTTCCAGATTTCTCCTCCTAGTAATAACGAAACGATAAGATAGCTCGCATACCTATAAAATTTTCTAAGGAATAAAATATAACAAACATAACATCAAAGAATATCACATAGTACCTACTACTACTACTACTACTACTCGTACTACTATGCGATAGCAGCATATACCACAAATGGGGTAGTCTTTAGACCAGCTGCATGTAATAAACATGTAAATCGTTCTCTCCTACAACTAAAACAAAGCATTCCGAGTGGGTGGAAAACCTCATCATCGAATTGAAGATGCAAAACGTATTTTCTCTCTCCTTTCCCATGAGTTTAAACTCAGTAAAGTCTACTCACCCTGATAATAGCACTAGTAGAGTTTTCGGTAATATATTTTCATTTCGATGGCTTATTTCTATAGGGAGACAAGTCAAAAAATATCAAAATTGAGTTAATGATGCAAATAATTTCTTAAAGATGGTCTGCACATATATCAATAGAGAAACAAGTCAAATATGCTTTTACTGAAAGCTGAAATACTTTGTCTCCATATGGAAATAATAGAAATTTTACAAAAAATCAGTTCTATAGGGTAACAAGTCTAATGTCTCCTTATAGAATTGAAAAATTAGTACTGATTTGTGATATATGTTAGTTCTATAGGGAGACATCTAAGATGTATCCTAATAAATCTGTAATTTATCATGCAACTAGCTAACCCAGCGAACTTCGTACCGTCTAAGAATCAATGAATGATTAATATTTTTAATCTCTTCACAAACTCCCGTAATTGTTCAAGTGTGTCATCGTATAGTGTAAAAAATAAAATTCATTTTTGTTGATCAATTATACTTAACTCAGATTTGTATACAAATTATCTGCTGTATGTAATATATGTAGGAACTAATTTATTTTTTAGGTATTAGGTATTGTACCTATTCATTTCAAATTTATTAAAATTCTTATCCATGAATTTTTCAAAATTGAAATTTCAGAATCGATGTTTGAATTTGAAAATTTATACAAAAAATATTCTATAAATAGGCCAATCTTTAAAAAAAACATCATCGTTGATTTTGTATAATTCTCCATATTACATTTTTAATTGAAATTGAATTTTAATTGAAATTAAAAATGTAATAGTATGTATGAATATAACTCTTAACTAAATAACTAAAAAATTATAATGACCTGAGAAATCAAAAGAGGTCTCTCACATGTTTGTTTAATCTATAGTAGAATGAATAGTAAATTGGTGAATCAACAAGCCATCATTGCTCAAAAATAATGAATCTACTTGGGATGATAAGCATTATGTATAAAAAAATACTAAATTAAATATTGTATCCTCTTCAGTGTGGTTTTCTTGATCATCTCAAGCAGTGATTCCCAAAGTGGTCCAGGTGGACCCCCAGTTGTCCACGGGAGACTCGACGGGGGTCTACGATGGCGTGACTAAAAAATGGGGGTGCACAAGTCGTAAGAGGGGGTCCACGAATCCATAGTTAAAGTATCGGATATTCGGTAAAAGCACCAGATAATGACATCAACAATAGTCGGTACAAATACCCGTTACATTATAGAAAAAGGCTGTTAGAAAATATTCTGTAAGAAAACCGAGGAGTTTTTGAAATATTTCTAATATGAAATATTTGAAATATTACTACCAGCAAATTTTTGAAAGTGGTCTATGAGAAAAAAAGTTTGGGAACCTCTGATCTAAAGATTTTCCTCCATCACATTTCAAGTGCAAATTGACAGCAGGAGACAACTAAAAACATACGATTTTCTCTGTATAAAGTAGGACAAAAATCTACTTCTATACGGAGACATTTGAGATGTCTCCTTATAGAATTGATATAATTACCAAGACGTACGATTTTATGGGGAGTTAAGTCTGAATACCTTCATATTTT
The DNA here is from genome assembly GCA_947579605.1 of Athripsodes cinereus. NCBI lineage: Eukaryota > Metazoa > Arthropoda > Insecta > Trichoptera > Leptoceridae > Athripsodes > Athripsodes cinereus. The sequence goes on along the minus strand of OX388314.1, from coordinate 11,745,629 downwards.
TAATTTTTATATTTTTTTTGATTATCGAAATGAATTGAAATTATGTTAGTAATAATTAGAACACTTTTTACAAATAAATTGCGAAGTTATTAGTAGGTTAGCTTTTTATTTTGCGAAGATATCGTAGATTAAGTTTTGGCTAAAACTTAAAATGCGATTTGTGTAAAATCATGTTTTTCGACTTGTCTCCCTATAGAAATAAGCCATCGATTGCTAACTGTTATTTTGCTTATTTAAAGAACCTTCTAAGGAAGGATGCTGTAATTTCACACGAGTCAAAAAAAGTAAAAATTTTCTATGAAAACTTTACATTGTAGACATTGGCTAACTCATGTGTCTAATGCTGTAACACTGCAAAATAGACGATAAATAGATAAGATCGGAGGTCATCTAGTAGGTACATAATACAATATAATACCTTTATGATAGTATAATACTTATACACTCATCGCAAAATATTATTACCAATGCACATTCACTCCAGTGTGCAGACAATACTGTCCGAGGTTAGAATACTTTAGCATAACACATATTAGTATAGGTATATTACACAAAGACATATATATTGTGTAGGTACCTCTATCCATCAATTTAATGATAAGAACGATCAGAGTTTTTTTATTTGATAATTTTATTATTTCGACTTTGTATCAGCCTTGTAGATTTTCTAGTTTATATGCGGGATTATGATCAAATATCAAATGTATCTTTTTATAGGCAACATTAAGATGCGTTTTAAGACTGTGTTAGGTATAAGAGTATATCAGCCAAACACGACCGATTTTTGCACCAATAATTATTTTCATTGTATCTTTGTTCAATGTAAACTTTGAAAGTATATGTAATATAAATTTTGAATAAAAAAATACAGTATTACAATGCATCACAGATAAATATTACTGATCTAGATGGTTTAAAATCAAGAGAATATTGTAATATTCTAATACAGTGGTTCCCAAATTTGACTGGGCTTCGACCCATCTAACAATAATTTCCAATCTTGGGACCCACCGCTTAGCTGTCTGAGAGAAAAGAGATCATAAATATTGGTAATGCTCATATTCTCTAGTACCTAGTGAGTCATGGAACTACTTAATGCTCAGGGCCCACTCAATATTCAATCGCGACCCACCAGTAGGTCGCGACCCATAGTTTGGGAAATGCTGTTCTAATATGTTTCCACGTTTTAAACATTCTGCAAACAATTAAAATATTTATTTATTTATTTTCTCAATTCACGGCCTGGGCCTTTTACATGTAAATATTAACATGATTTTCATAATGTACACAAACAGTATTACAATATGTGGACACACACAACATATTAAAAAGACGATAACACAAAAACCACAAATGAATAAAAATTAAAATATAGGTACATGGTTTGTAATACATATTTAATACTTTTCGAAATTAGCAAGCGAAACTTTATGGAACAACATTTTATAAAATAATAAAATTAATGTATCATAAAACACTGTTTTACTTCCACTATTATTTACTTAAACATTCATAGTACCTATTGGTACTTAAGTAGTTAGTAGAAATCCATTATTAGATAAGTTGAAACACTGAGATCATTGAGATTGGCAATGTTCTTGTAAAATAAAATACGTCTCTCGATACAAAACAGAATAGTAGACAGACATTTGTTTTTAAGTACATTATGGATTTCTACTACCTAGACACCGACACAGTGAATTTAAAAATTATCCTTACATTTTCCACAAAGGCAACTGATTATTCGTATATACCTATATAATGAGTTACAATCCATTGGATTGGTCTGCAACGAGTTTGGACTTTCTTCTCCACTCCTCCCTATTCTCAGCCAGTCTTTTCAACTCCATGTACGAGCCACAGCTCATGTCCCTCTTCAGTTGGTCCATATAGGCGTCTCTCGGTCGGCCTCTGTCATTTGTGCCTTCGGTCTTACCCTCTGTGATTGCGATGAGTAGTCCTGGGTGCCTGATGTTGTGGCCAATCCAGTTAGCTCGTTGTTATTATTCGTATAGGTATTATAATGACAAATTAATTATGTGTGTTGATTCACTTTACCAGGATGTTTTGTGTTCTAGATAATATCTATAGAGTACGACATAATTTGTCACCTTCCTTACTTGTCATGTAACTTTAGTTCAAGGTACTAGATGATCAATATTGATGATGTTGTAAAGTGGTAACTTTTTAAAATATTATTAGGTACATAGTATTCTAATCTCGTATATTATATCAGAAATTTATTTATTATTTATTTATTTATTATATTCTTCACTGTAGGTACATTGGTTACAATATTACATAATGAAATAGTGGCATAAAAATAACACTTGTGGGATATGCCGTGATGGTATAGTATAGTATAGTATAGTATAAAATAACAATTATAAATTCAATGTACAGAGGGCGAGTTTATCGCTAAAATGCGATGTCTTCCAACTAACCCGGTAACTAAAATTAAAATAAAACAAAAAAAAAAGCACATGCATACATATATACACCCTTACATATCAACAGTCATAAAAGAAATAAAAATACAACACAAAGTAAATAAAAGAAAAGAAAAAGAACACATGCAAGCAACTGTACTGATAACAGAACAATACAAGTCTGGAGAGAAATTATGGAAATATATTTTTTTATCACGCAGTTACTTACTTAGTCAATTAAAACAAATAGAAAAGTCTCAATGATTTCAAGTTTTACTCGACTTTTTTTTAAAAACTTTGATTGAAATGTGATAAAAAATATTGATGTTATTGACCGAAGGTACTTTTTGGAAGTCCATTTCAAGATAAAATTGAAAAAAACACAGTATGTAGTTAACTTCCAAATGACTTTTATTAATTTCGCGTACTAGTATTCGGAGACTCTCGACTCCATCATCAGGCGATTGGTAAAAAGTGAAATGAGATACAAAGACAAACAGTATTTATAGGATTTGAACAAAATAATGTTGGGAGAAGCCCGTGTTGATAAGAAAGTAATTATAATTCATTGATAAAAAACTATTGGTAAGTGATCCGCTGTGGACGGATTCACAGGAGAAGAATTTAAAGAAAAATTTAAATAGCTACCTTCTCCGGTATAATGCTTATTGCGAAATGGGGAAACCACAGAAAACCCAAATCAGAGAAGAGAAAAAATGCTAGTTTATCTTGAAATATCTTTTCCTTTGTATTTATTTGGCATTGTTTTCTAAATTGTAAACTGTTCCCAGTTGCCTGACGATTCCAAATATGAAATCAATACCTAACTTAGTATGACCAGAATGAATAACATTGTAAACATTATAGGTATGAACATTATGTTTGCTTTGCAGTTTAATGAGATGTTTTGTCCTTGTCGTGTCCAAGTGAGGATTAGAAAGGTGCAAATGATTTGACATCGCAAACTTTTCCAGAATCATACTTGCATATAAGTAATTAGGTATCTAATCACTACGACGTCGGTCACAAGGTGGAATAGAACCACTTATAAGTATTTATTAACAGAAAAAGCGTTATAAGAATAAAATACATCTGTAATGAATGCTGTTGTAGTGAAAAAACCTTTGGCCAATCGTACATGTTTATATGAATATCTAAGACTTATGTGACAAGTTCACAGTGTACAGTTTATTATTGCTTATCTCTCCGTAGGTAAGATATTCATTATGAATATATGATTAATTCATTAGGTAAGAACTACGGTATGTACAATAATGATACGATGTAAAATATGCGACTATACCTAATATTACGTGTGTTTCCAACGCCTCCTGGCTAATTCACACTACAATCCCACAACTGTTTATTCTGTGTAATAATATTAGACCTGCACATATTATCTAAATATAGAAAATGATATTAAACCTTACCTTTATATAGTGTTCTGGCCGTGCTAATGAAAAATAATATTATTCAGAACACTATCTTACATTTACAATTGGTAACACAACTTATCAAAAACGGTTATTTACTCGTATGTCTATTATGAGATGTAATGATAAAAAAGCTACTGAATTTATTTATTTACTTATCTATCTTCTCTGACCATCTCAATGGTAGGCAGATATAATTGAGTGTTGCAATATAATACTCTTATACATAATACAATTAGTCTACGAGAATAGAGAAGCGTTCCAACGATGCGAGTAAATGATGTGTAAGTTAATTAAATACTAATGTTTATTTTATATCTCGTATTTCTTAAGAATCTTGTATGTGATGGAATAATAAAAAATCAAAGCTATATTTTGTACTGGTAATTTTTTTTTTTTTTTATAAAAAGTGTTATAAACCCAAATACAACCTTATACACCTTTCACAGAAAGCTAAAAGCTTGTGTCGTGAATGGGGAGTTTGCCGGCACCTGGGATCGAACCCCGGACCTCATGTTCATAAGGCCGAGACTCTACCTCCAGGCTACCGACGAACTCATTTGTACCTTTGAGACGATATTTGATGAAAGGAAATTAACCTTATTATTGGACTTAGTAATAAATCTACAATATAGTATCTATGAATAAGTAAGGAAGATGTCCAAGTTTAATAAGAACACAGCTAGTAGATACATCTTATGTAGTTAATATATAATATTCACAATATTCGATACCCACTACGAAAGCAAACTTTTCAGACTTCACCGAGGGATTTCGTAAGAGAGTAAAAATGTAAACTATCAAAAGCTACTATGAAATCAATCAATTAAAGATACTTACTCTGTTATTATCTCCCTACGAATTTTCAATAAAAAAATATCGTATCACATATTTGCATAGTTATTTGAAATATGATTGGTTTTAAGTTTAAATTTAATTTATGACGTACCTGGCAGCGTTGTTAGTTTCCTCTGTAGTGTAGTACTCACACACAACTTAATTTTCATAACATTACAAGTAAACGTATTTACCTTTGAGAGTATTATTAGTTGTTTAATAAAGGTGCGTTGGGACTCAACAATGATAACTTAATTACTAATGGTTAAACATTATTTAAACGTTGTAATTAATATCACTATTATTCATATTATTATAATTTGAAATCATAAAGATAATAAAATAATCACTTAAGGTAGAGTCGCAGGTGCTTTTACAGACACCAGCTAATTAACACTTAAAAATAATAGCTATAATATTTACTTTGTAAAGGATTCTCCCTTCGAATAAGATTGTCTTAATCTACTACTCTTGTTTCTTTCTTTCTTTTTTTAGGCAAGGGACCCGACACCGAGTGAATTATGAGTTCACTGCTCGGTCATTCTCTCATTTTCATTTTTTTTATCTTAATTTTTAATTTAAATAAACAGCGATGAAAAGACTATAATAAAATTATTCATAGGGTTTTACTGAGTTTGATTTTTGGATGAAAATATTTCAATTTTTTCAAAGGTAGATAGGTAACCTATAAAACTAAAATCAGTTAACCCGGCGTCATTGAGGCAGGGTCAAAATGACCCTGCACGTTTTGTATACGAAAAAATTCTTAGAAATAACTGCCGCACACAACCGTATGTCTCAGTAGCTGCAGCAAAGTATCACCCCTCCCCTTTGTGTACCTCACTTTAGTCCTCCATCGCCCACGCAAGGAGCAACATGCGTGTAAACCTGCGACCGGGTAATTATGACCCAGCTCAACGGCGACGTTGCTGCTTTGTGCCATATACTTTTTTCATGTTTTATTGAGTTTTACTTATTTTCGTTAGTTTTTTTTAAGATAACTATCTAATAACCATTTCATAAATAGCTGTCTTTGCTTTGGTGGTAATTTTACACGCAACTTACGAAAAGAATGTGACAATTTGGCTCCTGTTCGTCAAATCTTTGAATCATTCGTCAAAAATTGTAAAAAAATATATTCTTGGAGAACATGTTACGATAGATGAGATGTTGGTTGTCTTCAGAGGAAAATCTAAGTTTAGGCAGTGTATAACGTTGAAACCAGCAAAATACGGCATAAAAAAATTCCTACTGGTTGATGCTAGTAACTTTTATATTTCAAATTTAGAAATATATGCGGGAAAGCAAAAGTTACTGATATTTTTTTGATTAATACTCCAATGATAGAAAGGTTAGATATTATACATTAAATAAAAGTATATTTATGTAAAAAACGATATTGTTTTTTGTTGATAAAAAGAATTTCGAAAATAGTTACATTTTTGCTTTATAATTAATAGTCTTCATGAAAGTTAAGAATAAAACCTATTTCATTTATTACCGATGTGTTTTATTGCTACTACTGGTTATATAAACAGTTATATATTATAAATATCTAATTTTAAAAATTATAAATTATTTTATTATAGAAAAAAATTGCAACAATTTCAACAGGGTCATAATGACCCACCTCAACGTTAGTGTTACTTTTTTCCGCCACAATGACGCCGGGTTAAATGAAAACATCAGCTTCATATATGTACTCCATACCTTGAATTTGTATGTTTTTAAATTAAATTAACAATGATAACTTACACAATTTTTAAACATTAAAGATTGATTTGGTAGTGGTAAAGTGAGTGTATCTTGGTGTACGTAAGACAATGAAACTATGTACTCTATGAAATCTTGCCACAATGGTAAGAACTTTGGATGAAAATATTTAGTTGCACCATTTATAAAATACACCTCAAATAAATTCTAAGTTACTATATTGTGGGTTCAATATAATAATTTAACATCGATAATGCATAAATCATGACATTACACTAGGAATAAGTGTAGATAATTATAATGTTAAACTTCTCTAAACTCTAACTTCGTTAAAGTGTAGATAATTATAATGTTAAAGTCTCTTGAAGTATAATTAATTATAGCCAGAAATTACTCAAATATTAAACGTTAACATCGGGAACATGCGACTAAAAATCGTCAAAATTCTAGATGTCTAGTTTTAGTATTAACCCACGATATTTGATGTATCTTAGAGATGATAGTGATATAATTATTATATCGTTAAATTAATAATAACTAATTATGTATCTCGTAGACTAATTGTTTAGTGTATTTCTAGTTACTATGGACGACTAGTGTAACGGCATACAATGTTGCAGTTACCAATATTTCAATATGTAATAAGTTACTTAACAATGCAGGCACGTCATTGCATTGCATGCATAGACGTATTTATTTATTTATTATGTCTATAGAGAAAATGGAGGAATATTCCGCGAGCATTAAACACGCAATAATGTTGTCTCCGCCATAATCGACTTGTAAAACTGATGATGGATGCTGAGAATGATCAGAAACGTTGAAAAGTCAGACAAACAAGACTTGGTGCGACTATAATAATAATAATCATTGTAATTATCACCGTAAGATAATATACTATTTATGTGTCAACGCTTTCACTGGTACAATGTATATCCCTCATAAAACACGCCAGCAGATTCGAGTACTTAAATTCTTATAAGTACTTATCTACCAGCACTTAAGTATTTATAGATCTTGTGTTATTATTGTAGAATCGATACGACATGTATAGATATCTACCTATATGTATCATTTATAGATGTCTGAAGACCAACTGGTGGTATTCACATACCTTGAACCGAGGGTGAAATTAATTATTCAATCATTCATTTAATAAGCATGTGCAATACCTCAAACGAATGTAGAAAAATAAAGATGTCACTGCGTTAGTTGACAAAACACAATTCTTTCATTTTTTATTAAGACGCCCATATACAGTAGTAGGTATGCAGTTATTACCTAGAATACCGGCGGTGAATGGTAGGAAGCTGCAAGGTCACTGTAGAATCAAAATGAGTAGGATATGGACGGTGTAAAGAAAAAATACGATAAATATTCATCGACTTTGCAGAAATGAATTTCTGTAATCGGATATTTGAAATGAATTATGATGTGCTGATATTTACTTAATAAATGTTAAAACAAATTTTTGGACAGAAATTGATTCATACAATTTTATAAGAATTATATTTTTTGTACAAGTGTGGCTCTGTAGAAAATTGATAAACAAAATATAGATATACCTGCAATACATTTCCTATAAGCGAGGTAGCCAGTGGACTCGCCGCATGCAAATGATAAATGTATAATTGTATTAAAATTGTTTTGAAATGTTTGAAGAATTATAAAATTTACCAATTAATTTCTGTTAAAAGTTTGGAGTTATAAAATTTTCCAATTAATATCTTTTAATAAAGTTTGCAGCAATTCTAGGATACTATAAAACAACGCTAATTAAAACGATACAAAATGGTTTGCTTAAGTGATGTTTAATGTCAAAATTCATGTCGGAAGTTACATTAAACAATATATTATTACTTTCTACATTCACATTTGTGTTACTTTATGACATATCAAGTAATGTTAATAAACATGTAGGAAATACGTCAATATGCAGTCGTCATGTGTTCAAATGTCTCGTAATAATGATAATAAATGTCGCAATATTCTGCACATCAAGGTAATGCATTAATATAACGTGCATAAACAACGTGCTGCAAAATGATTAATTACTCTCCATATTAAAACTTAACTAGTAGACACATCATTTAGATTGTTAGTATCACATGGCTATGTAAGTTTTATATATATGTAAGTGGGAACCTTGGCATTTGTAACGTCATCGAAAACCAACATCTGCACTATACTAGTAGACTACGATTTATTATAATGTGAAACTCATTACAATGTGAACGAGCCTTAAGGAGGTTACTCTCGACGCCTCGCTTAGTCTAGACTCTAGATCCATATCTAGTATTTTACAAATAATGTCAATTTACCATTCTTAAAAATAGGTTGTCACCATAAAAGAGTAGGTACTTAATGCCACACGAAAGTTGGTATTGCAATAATTTTGAAAACTACAGTTAGGAATTCTTTTTGAAAACTAGATGATTTTTCTCACAAAATACACGTCGAAAGTAACTCACCAGATGTTATTATTATTTATGTATATTCATAAGAGCGCAAGGAATGTCGTGGAAAGAGGTGACGCAATTGGCACAAAGACGCTCTGAATGGAGGAGGCTGGTTTTTGCCCTGTGCTCCCGAGAGGAGCGTTGAGGGAGATGATGATGATGATGATATTTATTAAACGCAATTGTTTCAGGATACTGAAATGCACAATCTATGATTTCTTTGTCCTTGATATTATAGAATTTTACAGTTCAAATTGAACAACGAGCTCTTTTAGCATACTACTTACACCAAATCCTTACACCAAAAAGTAAAAACAACATTTTAAAAAAATATATCAATCATTCAATGCAGAAATGTTACAACCTAAAGACATTTTTTACCAAAAATTATGTAATTGAAGAAGAATAATGTTTGTTACCTGATTTTGAATGGCCTTAGAAGATAAAATATAAAATAATGCAAACTGATTACGGAAAACAATTACAAAAACACTTTAACAAAGATTAATATATAATATTTTAAATGTTTGCTAATCAAATATTTGCATTTATTGTAAAACATACACGTGTATTTATGTGTTAAACTAATTTTATAATGCGATGCAATACAATATAAAATTAAACACAAATATTTATATTTTATTGTTTTTTCGTGCTAACTTAACAATAACTGTTGCGTGTAATTAATAAACGTTGCATGTAATAAATAAATGAAGATGTTAATTAAATTAATAATATTAACGTTCTATCAAAATGCTAGAACATAAATAAATACTTTTCATGTATAATTAATATTTTGATAAGCAATTAAATATATTCATCACGTGATATACTTAATGCATACAATGCAGTTCCTCATTATTTACAATGATATTATATAGAGTGTCCCCATTATTATAATGATATGATATAGGTGATTGAAGTAGAAGAAAACCACGATATGCATTAAAATAGGTCTCCACATGTTTTGATCATATTAAAAAGTTATCTTTGAAATTATTTTCTTCAAACTTCCTGACAAGAATAAAAAGCGTTTACTTATTAACAAATCTTAACAAACTTATATCAAAAATTATAAAGCAGGAACCTTTCACTCGCTCAAACATTAAAATAAAAAAAATAGATCCTAAATTACCTTGATTCTGGTGGTCTATAATGAAACGGACACTCTTTGGTTCAAAACAAATAAAAGCATTCTATCTTACAATTAATAAATTTGCTACAACAGTACCAAAATACACTCAAGATAATAAAAAAAAATTATTTTGAATCAAACATTACACTTGGATTACCTACCAGGTTATATCAATTTATGTCAACTAGCGAGAATTATTACGCAAATATAGCCTTAAAAATTATTATAAGTAGTAAAGTAATTATATTATTATTGTATGATGCAGCGTGAGTAAATATTATAATTAAACTACTAGCTTTACACCAAGAGTCGGTAGGGAAGTAATATTTTTTTTATATTTATCATATCTAGCTTTTATAATCGCCTCCGTTGTGGACAAGATTTTTTAAGTGTAGAATTTAGGATAAATGGAAGTCCTCAGACTTCTGCGCTATCCGGGTGGTCGGTGGGTCCTTCAATGTAATTTTATAATTGGCAGTTGAAATTAAATTTTGGATTCTATCTCTGCATGAAGATTAAAACGTGAATTATTATCCCGGTTTTCATGAAAGAGCGATGCTACAAATAAAACTCTCTGATTGCATTAGAAACACGGAGATACGTGGAAGATCGGGAGTTACGGATGTTGTCGAAAGAATGGCAAGGTTGAAGTGGTCATGAGCAGGGCATGTTGCTAGACTTAAAGATCAAAGATGTACAAAAAGGGTAGTGGAGTGGAGACCTCGTGAAGAAAAAAGGAGTAGAGGAAGACCTCCAACACGTTGGTCAAACGACATTAGAAGAATTGCTGGTGACTGGTTGCAAAAAACTCAAGGCAGAGATGCCTGGAGACATAATATGGGGGAGGCTTATGTTGAGCAGTGGACAGAAATAGCAGCATAAGTAAGTAAGTAAGTTTCACGTTGATTCAATAAAATGAAATTAAAACGATAATATCATTCTCAGAAAGTAATGTGTATTGATACTATTCATAATACATTTCAGATAATATAGTGTCGTTAAAAGCTCAATAACAGGGAGTCTTATAGCAGATCAATCCGATGGATTGTTACTCATAAGAATATGATTACCTACATACATATTACTTTTAACTCATAAACAAGTGGATGGCTTTTGAGCACATGTAGGTAGAATAGATGATGAGACATAAACATTTATACGAACATGCATATTTTTAAACGAGCTCAAATATATCTATGATACACACAGACATAGATAACCTAGCAGCAGTAACAGACATTTGTTATTATTATTATTTATTTATTTAGTCTAGTCCAGTCTAGACGATTAATCAGCGGTTCTTCAAATTGAATTGATTTACCTACAACAAATATATTACATTGTGTTATAAGTATCACTGTTAATGTACCTATGTTCAATGTGCAAGTCCTCCACACGATTAGATAATAATATGTATTGTAATATTGACTTAGCAGTGACTCAATTTCATCAATTAGTTATACCATAATAGATATGTACTATGATTTCGTGCTAAATATTCTCACTATTGAGTTCCATCTAGCAAGCATTGGACTATCTTATGTTTATTATATAATGCAAATAAAGGAAATTAAAAATCAAATGACAAATTAACGTCCTCATGAGACACAACAATCTGAAATGAAATTAATAGTTTTTTTTATTTCCCTTTTTACATACAAATAAAGATTTAACAATTTCAATGATCGCAGTTTGATATATTATTATGGACACCACGTTTAGTCTTACTATTTTCTTATTATCACATTCTATAATGGACTTCCAACAATCCATAATATAAAATAAAAGAATTCACTTAATTTCGAATATTCTGTCTATGTATAATATCATAGCATTTTCCATTAAGTCGGTAGCTATGTATCATGTAGGTAAATCGTCCTTACCGTCTATTAAAAAAATATACTTTTTTTAGATGGGTGCATTCCACATATTTGAATTTAAGATGATCGCATCTTTTAATCATGACAACTGTCTTAAACATTTTGCATGACATCTTATTTTTGATGCTTTACGAAAACTTGTCTTTATCAGGCGAATCGAAAACTTGGGTGTTTGGTTGTAAAAATAAAAGAATGGTTATATAATAAGTCTTGTTTGATGTTTATATAGCAACAGTACACCGTGTAGTTGATTCTTTAGTAAATAATAGTATGTAGATTTATATCTTAAGTAAATGCGAGTACCTACCTGTGCAGCTGCAATCTTTATACAAAATGAGTTGTTTTGCAATATGGCGAAGCGACCCCATAAAATAAAATATTTACGCCCGTAGGTAAATGTCATCAATGGAAAGCTGTAAAAACATCTGACAATTTATTTTTTACATTTATTATGATAAAACATACACAACCAATATTCTTTTTACGCCTTTAACGCTCTTTCCAGGAGTACAGGGTAAAAACGACGATTCTGGGCAAATTGAAACATTTCTCACAACATTACTGTTACACATTGTCATTAAAAATCTGTAGTATCAAAAAGGGCCATCCAGATTGTTTTGTCATTGTCATGACCCTACTGGAATGAAAAGCAATGTTTTAATATTGGCCATAATAAAAAGAAACGTGGTATGTAGTTAGATAGAAGAAAACACTGTACGAGTATAATGATAACCTCAATACTGCGTAAGTTTTATTTATTTTTATTTTATATCAAGTTATAAAGATAACATTTAATTTTAAGTATCTTCATAATATTGTAATTGTCTATTGTAAGTATCTTCATAATATTGTTTTGTTAACTGTGTTATTTATTGAAGATGCACAAAAAGAAACAATAAAATAATGATTGTATAATTACATATTAAGATGATTTTTTTATTCTGTTTCCATGTTGGACATCGCTGAAGCGCAAGAAGATTTTCCAAACGTACATGCCAATGATTATTAACAATAATAGTACACATACATAATTATATAGTTTGTTCTGTCTGTTGTAATGTGCCTAATAGTTATTCCAATAGCAAGGTCGTTATATAAAATACATTATTGTTGTAGGTGGTGTTAAATAGATTGGTAGTATGTTTACACTCGGTAAATTATTATTATTACGGATCTTCACCGTATGAAACATTTTCCAATTACACACATAACGTCTACAAGTCTACATACATCGACTATGATATTATATGCACAAATCTATAACTGTTGTTGCTGTACAAAGTAATTTATTTATATTTATTTATTCTATTCATTTTTTACTGTACATTGATCATAATATATACAACTGTATAAAGATATGCATTTAAATTAAATAAGTACAATCAATATAATATATCAAGTGAATTTAATGCAAAGGCGCGAATAAAATCGTTAAATTTGTGAATAAAGACGGCTGCTGGAGCATAAAATTCGGTATATTAGTATAATTATATTCACATATATCTATAAATCGCTTTTGTTTTATGTTTTACAGTGATAACTAGAGGTCGCAATTACTTATTGCCTCTAATATGCTTGTAAAGATGATCAATATACTTATGTTGAAGTATGCAAATTAAACACAGGAAATGTCTAAGATCAAAATAAATATTGGGTATATGCAGCTTTTTAGGTATAAAATATAAAATAAAGATGTATGCAAAAAAGTCTGTTGAAGTGATTTTTTATGATAGTGAAGAGTAAAAATAAGAGTAAGGAGTTCGTGTAAACTAAATTTCATATTTTGAGATATCATCGCAGTAACTTATTGTACTTTGTAAGAACCTACAAGGTGAATATATATACAAATTACACGACATAGGTATTCGGTACAATAATTCGTAAAAAAACACAATATGATTATAAGTAGACGAACCTTCGTTACACGCTCGCTAGTTATTGTATTATACCTACACAGTATTACAATTAGGGGATCCCGGTCGTATTATAGTCCCAAAATTTTCGGGATTAAATTTAAGAAATCCCGGGATTTTCGGGATTAATACCTACAATTATACAATAAGTCAAATATTTGGGACTCAAGCACATCAATGAATCACTGACAGCCGAAGCTTGTGTTAGTATCTAAAAAGAGCGTTATTCTGAGTTCGATATCTCACTAGAAAATGATATTGTGGCAATATTTACTGATGGTCCAAATTACAGTTGGAAAACTTGTTAATGCAAAGCACCTAGTTTGTTTTGCACACGGTATTCACTTAGCCGTTTGTGATTTATTGTATAAAAAATACCTGCAAATCAGTGATGATATTTTATTTATTTATTTATTTAATACATAAATGGCTGTCGCCTTTATTGATGATTTGGATGGTGATAATGAAGAACTGGACTCAGGATTAGTCGGTAATGGTGAGTTTGACCAATGACCGGAATATTAATGAAGTCGTAAAGAAAGTTCGTAGTGGTTCTTATTTTTAAAAGAGCATCTTTGAAGAATGATACTATGCTTCAAAACTATATTGAAAAGGAACATGGAAGAGAGCTTAATTTATTGTTTAACTGCAAATCGCGTTGGAATAGTTTTTTAACAATGCTTGAGCGATTTGATATTTTAAAAAATAGCATAAAAAAATCACTCATTGACCTAATTCGAATAAATAATTCATGAAGTCTCTGATCAATTTGATTTAAAAATACGAGTTTAAACATTGATCCCTGTAGTATGTATTTTTTTGTTATGGGTTTAGCTAAATAAGTCTAAGTTGATTTTTTTTTTAAATATTCCAAAATAGTACATACAAACAAACATAAATAAACACATTATAGAATATATTGCCCCACTAAACAAAAACTGTTCTGGGTTAAAACCAGAGATGTGCAAAATACTTTCAAAAAAGTATTTAAACACAAAATACAAATACTTTTGAATTTTTGTATTTCAAATACAAAATACTAAATACTTTTTCAAAATGGTATTTAAGTACAAAATACGTATTTTGAAATACTTATTTAAAATATCTTTTACAAATAGTCGAACAAGGTGTAAGACAGGGGTATTCAATATTTCCAGCACTCTTTAACTATTATATGTATACAGCGAGCCATTGATGAATAGATAGAAGAAATGAATAACTGGACAAGAGTATAGATAAATGAAGAAAGGGTTGACATGATTCGATATATAGCATTGCTTGCAGATAATGAAGATGAGTTGAATAAAGTCTTAGGAAGAACTATCAAAATACAACATAAAAAATAAATAAAGACAATACAAAATGTATGGTCGTTCGAAGAGATGAGGCGACTGCGAAAATAGTTATAAATGGAGTGAGTATGAAGCAGGTTAGAGAATTACTGAACTTGGGCTGCAGAATAAATCAGGATGGATACTCCGAATATTAAATCGTACGGACTACTGTAACATCATATTATATACAGGACTGCTCCAGACCTTTCTTGATCGTTTTCAGATGGTTTTTAATGTTGCCTCCGAATCATTTACAGAGAGAATCAGAGCTGCCACATCACTTCACTAATAACAAGTCTACGCTAGCTGAGAGTCTCAGAGAGAGTGGAGTTTAAACTGTGTCTCACTGTCCACAAGGTAGCACACCACCCACTGACCTATTCCGCTGACAAAAAATTGAGTCGAAGACTGTGCTCAGCTTCTAAAGCCGTGAACAAACTCGTAGAGTTCAATATTGCAAATACCTCTTAATTTACAGAAAGGAGAACCAGAGTCTCGGCGTCAATTGCCTGGAACAGATTGCCTGCAGACAAAGTTGAAAACGCTGCAGCTCAGAAGAAATCACAGCGCCCTTGGAATGGTCATGGATCATTCAACGGCGTCATGTATAATTAGTTCAATCATAATTATTATGTGTGTATATCTCAAATATGGAGTACTATAATGAAAACGTTGTATTCGTAATTCAACAAATTGACAAAAAAAACTTACATACGCGCATATCAATTAATGGCAGAATTTTGTTTCAAACAAATAAAAAGGTATTTTGTGTAAAACACAAAATACTCAAAAAAAGTATTTCAAATAAAATACAGAATAGGTACTTTTGACGAAAAGGTATTTGAAATACAAAATGAAAATACCTACGTATTTTGTATTTTGTACTTGTGTTTTAAGTACTTTCATTTCAAATACTTCACATCTCTGGTTAAAACTATGAAATAAATACAAATACAAGAATTCAATTTCAAAATATAAAAAAAGTTAAATTGTTACTTTTATAAATCATAAACAGAAGTGTCTTGTATGTTTATTTTAGAAGAAGTTTGAAGTGTAATTTTGTTTAACCGACTTTTTGCAGATTCAAAACTTAAATTCATTGCCAGATAAGTAAAAAAAAGTGATTTTGACATGGCCTACTGACTTTTTGTTACCACTTTACATTATCAATACAATCCCGGGACTAGTCCCGGGATCCCGGGATCAACTATAGATAATCCCGAAATCCCGGGATTAGAAAAAAGGGTCGGGATCGAATCCCCTAATTACAATATAATATCATACTAAGTATATATAATGAGTTACAATCCATTGGATTGGTCTGCAACGAGTTTGGTTTTTCTTCTCCATTCGTCTCTATTCTCAGCCAGTCTTTTCAGCACTACGTATGAGCCACAGTTCATGTCCCTCTTCAGTTGGTCCATGTACGCGTCTCTTGGTCGGCCTCTGCCATTTGTCCCCTCGGACTTACCCTCTGCGATGGCGATGAGTAATCCTGGGTGCCCGATGTTGTGGCCAATCCAGTTAGCTCGTTGTTGGCCGATTCTCTTAAGAAGTTACCTTTTTTCGCCTACAATGGTTAATACTTCTTATACTAAGTGTTGTAGACTAACTCAAAGATGCAGTATAATGTTATTATTCATTATTACAACTGATTGATCTCCGGCAAATAGATCTCTAATAAAATAAAACATCAACAAGAAAACTTTTTCTTATTGATGTTTTGTTTTATTAGAGATCTACTCTTGGTTTGTATTTTATTTCAGGCTTTAAGCTAGGTTCCATGATTCAAATAAATGCTAGTATTTAGTGGCTCCACAAAACCTCATTCATTACGAGTTAGTATTCAAAGAATTATAGGTTTATGTTTTAATTTTAACAAATTTAATATGATGCAGAATTTGGCGTAAAAGTATATATAGATAATTCGACATGAAGTTCCTCGATGCACTGTCAGTCGATAACATTGATAAGATTTACCTACTCAGTGAAATCATTGAAGGTTACTTGTAGGTTAGTGGAAAATCTCATATTGTTCATCTTCATTATACATATATACATACATTCTTATTGATAGTCCAATGTTGTAAAGAGAGTTACTAATTCTTAAGTATCATAAAACCCTCGGTGGATAACATATAAGAGTTATAATACATTACAATCTAAAGTAGACTAATCAATCACACATATGTACACTGTCGGAACAATGTGTAAGGACAAATAGGTATTTGACTATTTATAATAATATGGAAGTGAATACATAAAATAATTTACTTCTGCGTCATGAATCGTTCATTATATAGGCAAAGGTATCTCCTGTTCCAATTGAATTTCAAACCATTTGTGTCTCGTATCTTATTAACCTACATACATAGTAGAAACATAATGCATCACATAGCTATATTAGACTCTTATCGTACCTGCATATCTACGAAGTACACAGTATGATATCATTATAATATGTATATATAGCGCGAATGACGACGGTAATACTAAATACACACATATATTATATACCTATAGTACAAGCAGATACTGTATGCTATGCACACATACCTAGTCACATTTAAATAGCTAGATATATACCTACCTATATGGTACTTGATAGCGATGTCGCATAATACACATTCATACAACATAGATTACATATTATATGACACTATGCACTTATTTGGCAAAAGAATTTCATGATATATGTACATTAGTATTGTTTTAACACACAATAAATAATTTTATACATGATTTACATTTTATTCATACGATAAGATATTTGATTATTCCCTCACGCCGTATCCCAAGTGGGGTAGGCAGGAAGAACGGAACGCCATACATTGAGTTAATTAATTATCCTCCGTGTTTCCATTACATAAAATTACATGCTAAAAATATTGCTGACTGATGATATGAATTCTCTTCATATATTGTATAAAAATATAATGAACAGTTTTCCTCCCTTGAAATTCAATTGATTTAATATATTTTATTTATTGTTTACTCGATCAAGCCCACGATCCCTTTCACAGAATGCGAGTGTCGTAGGCAGCTTTAAAGTAAATTTATTTTTGAAGTTCCATACATTTCACCTCATGGCACATTGAAACAAAATTTTAAATAGCAAAATAACATTTGAAATATTTGCAAAGTTATTTCCCGAAAATTCCTATGAAATGACAAAGCATGTGTCGTAAAACTTAACAATCTGACCACACTAGGAGTCAATGCTTGTAGGTAGACAGACAGACAGACATCATTAAACTATTTTTTTAGCGTGTAATAATTATAATTAGTATGTATTTTTACGCTATGTCCTTGTTATTTATGAAATGTCTAGACGAATACGAAAAAATCCTTCATACACATACAATATTGATAACAAAATAATGGTCATATGTAGTCAAAATGTTAAACAGCCTGAAAACAGAGAGTATCAACTGCAACTTTGTCTTTTTCTATAACGAAACATTCTGTAATTTAAATATTATTAATTTTCGTTCACTGTGTTCATGTTGTATGAATTGCATTAATGTAATATAATTTAAAAACGGTTACAAGATCTAGATGCACTTTTATTAATTCATATAGATTATATAAACGTGTTTAATTGAAAATTATATCTACATCAAATATATCAAAGTATAGTCGTTGCATTGTTGCAAGGATAGACAATTCTACATACTTGTTACAAGGTGACATTGTTACTAAGTTGATTGTAGAATAATAATAAAATATAATTACCTACTTTACTTTAAAGAAGCATAATATGTAGTACAGGCACATTGATTGTAGGTAGGTACGTCATGTTATTTTTCTTATTGGCAAATAATTTTATTATCAGCTTCGTTGAATTTTTGATAAATAATATTCAGCCAGAAAGATTATTTTATTATAGATAAATATAATTATATAGACACATCTTTCATCGGATACAATATTCATAATTTTCAGGTATTTTTTTTTTCAATTTTAATATTTATACACGATTTTACGTTTAAGTTTTTTTTAAACTCTCTGGTTTTGACAAGAAAATAGAAAATATATAAGTAAATATTTATAAAATATTTTGATGTAAAATATTCTAAACACATTTGAAAGATGTTTTTATCTGGATTTTTGTTACAAATCCAAATCCATCTTTTTACATCTTTTACAGTAAGTTTATAGCTTGTGCCGTGAAAGAGGAGTTTTCCGGCACTTGCAGTCAAACCGAGTACTTCTTATGCATGAGACTACCCCATTTATTTATCTAAGCTTGTAATCATATATACATATGTAAGTATATATAATTTTGTCGTTTACATACTTAACAATATACCGCCATCTTATCAGTGTGTTTATAATGCACCTACCCATGTACATACCTACATACATGTGCTTATTAATATAGATAGTTATAAAATATGATGAACAATACAAGAAGGAGAAAGTAATTTCGTTTCGCACACCTGCAGCAATATACATCCATATATACTCATATATAAGTATATACAGACATCAGTGCATATCAATAATATAAATTGATACGTGCTGTAATTACCATGCATATAATTACTAATACTAGCATCAAGCTCCATATCAGAAAGTAGATGTCAAACAAATCTATGTACCTATCAACTTCCATAAGTTAGGTAGGTACCCAATGTGTTATTAATTGTTAAGAGAATAGTAGCGTACCTATCTATCTACACATTTTTGCATATAAGTAATCTCTCATACATTCTTCTACGATTTTATGGTAAAGATTATTATAGCGAATTTATGAACATGAATGTATTTTATTAAAATTATAATAAGACTAATAATATATCCCGTGGAGCACCTGGTAAAGAATTGGTCTCCCACTCTTCTGCGTAAGTTTTCGAGTGTCCTGTAAAAGGCAGGTGTTCGAAAAAATTAAGACATTTTACATCTTAAATTAAGCGATGATGTTTGCCACCCATCCTGAATGTCTTGATTTTATATTGGCACGAAGAGGACAGTTTGCATGTTTCTTACATGCAACTGATCTGCTGGCTACCCCAGTTGTGGGATATGCCGTGATGGTATAGTATAGTAATAATATATACAATATTTAATTATTTAAGATGAAATTATAATATATGCAAGTGATTGTAATTTCAAAACAAAATATAAAAATCACTAAGCAACATTCTTTCTACGATACTATCGCAATAAAAAATAGAAGTCTACTTTATCTTTTTATACACGTGTAAAATGAACAATAAATTCATTTAGGTGGAAATGCGTGAATATTTCGTTATTATCTCGAAATTTTATCTCTAAATTAAAATAACTTTAAAGAAAATTTAATTCTGGGCATTTTAAAAAAGTAATTATTTTATATCTTGACATTTCCTAAGATCCTTTAATCATTATTTTGTAAGTAAATACTTAAATAATTAATTTATTCCAAAATATAAAAATATCCAAAGGCGTGATCCTACAGTAAAATAGCCATGGACGTAAACAATTTTAGGAGTAGACAGATGATTTTTAATTTCTCTGCATGAAACGATAATTATTAAAGGAAAAAATATCGAGCAAAATAATTTTCAAAGACGTTGAAATAAACACTCGCGTCCATAGGTCTCGTTTCAAGGGTAAAATTAATAAAAAACTGTGTCAATAACATGTCTGGTTCTAAAAATAATTTGACCAAAACAAGACTCCGGTTTATATAATGACCATAGTCAGTCTCGTGCAGTCAACAATCTACACAATAAAATGAGATTCACAATACGCGAATACCTATATATATGTACATAATTATTATATACACACATGCTTCATTGCGAAGTGATTCTTAGAAAGACACGATAATATTATTCATTCAATTCATGTTAAATAATGTTCTACTTCATAAAATGAATTCCTAAATAATTTGACATGCTCGTTTCCATCTTATAATATTTCATTCATAAAAATTAAAAGTTATTTCAAGTAATAAGGTTTTTAGATATTCTCTGTTTTGCATTGCTCCATTATATTCCTCGTGGCTGTAGCCCCCGAACTTGGGGTAGCCAGACATGTATTGATTTCTTGTCTAATATTCAATATGTTTCAACTTTTAAATGTTTCTACTTATCGATTTTTATTCAGATAAGTTGAAAGTTAGAACATAAAAATATCTCAGAGTTGATTCATTTAACGACATTGAAATCTGAAGTTTAATGTGATGGATAGATACATATATGTATGTATGTACAAGTATTAAGTAGGGCCAGGCCGGGTGTGTGTATGTAAAAGATTATCATGTAATCGCATGAGTGCTTTCATTATCAATTAGCACCCACCGTATTACGGAACTTAACTGCTTGTGAGAGAAAATAGTGAGAAAATTTCACAACCAGATACCTAAATCTCTTACATATCACACACTCTGTCATGGATGTTTGAAAGCAACGACTACTTCTTTGATATTATGTTTGTTACGTTTCTTCATTGACGACATTGTGTCTGCCATACACTTTAGCATTTTATCGTTTCGGTCAATATCCATTTGAAAACAGACCCGTGTTTTTCATATTTTCTCTACATACTATCCTGTGCGTCGCTAAAAGGGTTTATATGAAAAACATAACTACCAGATTAGCCGATAAGCACCTACACGTTTTTACGATGTAGATATTTTTGTTAAAAGAAAAACTTGTGGTGAATTATTGAGAGACATTGATCTCGCTATCCGGATTCGTTTTTATGCCGTTGTTATTATATTATTGTCTCATTATTCGGTCAAACACTCGAGATAAGGCAACACATATAGATTACAATAATAATACCTATAACGGAGCAAAAATATTATTTCTTTAAATGTTCGTCAAAAATAACGACATGATTATCAAAATAATTTGATTTAGGCATATTTAATAAATAAACTTACCGAATAACGATCTGGTCAGAGGGAGTCTATCATAAAACATAATCAAATTACACAGTTTAGAAATTGGTAGGTACATTGTTTGTAATTATTTTTAGCGTGTTATCTTTCGAGAGAGTATATTTTTATATCTTTTTTCATTTATGACTGCTGCAGGTTTTGCAAATAAAACGTTTACTCTGAACTACGAGAAGAAGCCAGAATCATAATTATATTGCGCTAAATAATGCGATAAAAAAATATGTCAGATCAAGCCCGGAGTCACGGTTGTTGGAGTTATTAATCTATTGTGAAATGCAAATGTGGGATATGTGAACGGAAACAATTTTTGGAGTAATAGTAGTACAACAACGACAACAGAAATAGTTGAGGCAAGTGCGTGTGTACTTAAAAATAAACAGTTCAGTACAATTAGCAGCACAGCGAGAAAAACTATTGATAATACGATAAAAATAATAAAGCTGATACCTTTAATGAATATACATATATTGTATGTATCTGAAATTAAACAACAACACCTGAGTTACACGGATGAAATGTTATAGAATCTATAAAAATGATAGTATGTACATAATATATGGGTATCTAATAATAAATCTGTACAATGTACGTACTGTCTTCATTATTTTGGAGCACCGTCTCTAAGTATTTCTAATTGTCGCGGTGAATTTTTAGGCGCACAATTATTTTTGTCTTATATGTTAATTATTATTTCAAGTTTCATATCATGAAATATCCAGCTACATCGATAAAGGTGACTTTTGTTTTTTATACCTACTGCTGCATAAACACAGGCAATTGATTCAAAGAATAACAGTTCAGATTTGAATAAAATAAATGAATTTAAATAAGCCATTTAAGTAATGAAGCAGGAATATAAATATTTAATATTCATTTATAAAATAAATAAAAAGAATATTAGTTTTCCAAGTTAACATTAATAATGCTGTTATTTTTTACAAAGAAAAGTACCTAGTTAGAAGCAGTAAAACAAATTTGAAAAACATTAAAATGTTGAAACTTTTAACATTTCGTTTAAAAATTTCCAAGCTTTAGGGCGATGTTCGTGGATATAAATACTCATTCGGTTGTGTTTACTACTAGAATAAAACTTTTATTTTTTGCTTTCATTAAAAAAATATACGTGGCATTTACTTAAAAGGTGAGAAAAAGATATCGAATACTGAACTCACACTTCATAGCGTTATTGAATAAGCTGAGAAAATGATATTCGTTGTGGAAAGTTTGTTTACGCCATATTCAGAAAAATATGAATCAAGATGAAGTTTAATAAGAAACTTGAATAACGGTTCATCATACATACATAATATTATATGTTGATAACAATATTGAGTAGGAACATATACCTACCCATGTGTCTTGTTATTGATGACAGTTGTGTAGGTGTAGTCTGTACTGTAGAATGTAGTGTGTCTGTCTATGCGTCTATGAATGAACTCGACGCCGTGTCTAAGTCTAAACGCATTTCTAAGCAACGGTTATTTTGGCCTGGCGAGGACACACCTTACCTTGTCTATTGCCAATTCATCGAAAACTTTTCAAATTATACAATACATGATATTAAATTATATAAGTAAGTAGTAATCACGGTAACGCCGTTCAAGCACTTTTAATAAATTAAATAGATTTGATTAATATTTCGTTGTTTACATACATACACAATATAATTATGTTCGAGTATGTGTAGGTATCTACTCGTACAAACTACAGCTCTGGCAAATATTGTATACCTGGTACATTCCTATCTAGACTTTTAATCTTGAAACATATCTCAGAGTTAAAAAAACTTTATCAAATATTAAAACTTTTGAATACTCACTATTTTTATATTATGGGTAGACCTACTGGTAGTGATTGTATTGTTCCATAAATCATCATTATAAATTAACAGTATCACAAAGAAAAATATATTGTTACAATAAGAGACAACCTGACATCTGGCTCTATATTTCAAAATTTATCTAACAAAGCTAAGTTAAATTATCATTATAAATCTTCAAATGTTTTGACAAATAATTATTAACTCGTGATTCGATATAAACAGAAAAAATGTAATATTAGTTATAGAAAGAAACGTATCGTCTACTACTACAAAAAATGTTAGAAAAAAATTAATAAGTTTTACATAATAAGTATACCTACACGAGCCAATAATTCAAGATTTATTTACAATACTACTTACTCGCGATGTGTTGCTTTTTGCTGTTACACGAGTTAGCAGTAAGTGTAAACAAGAGTTTTTTACAAGACAGTGATCTTAGTTACACATCAATAATATAACTTAACATAACATATCAATGTCTTATCTTAAGCTCAATCAAAACTTGTAATAATAATTAGGTAGACTCTTTGTTTACTCACTGTTATATGTTAGTAAATTGGTATAAACAAGAAAATACATGGAATCATTAACGACATAGCACAGTAATACTGACTCGTCAGTTAATAACATTGTACACAGTATGTAGTGCCAGATAGTATTATGAAATAGGCGACGTATTCCATATTGTATATACAAAACAATTCTATACTAAACAGTCTCGTACTACAGTATTACTGTTGTAGGTTTATGCTATATTGTACGATGATATATATTACTCGTCTGACCTTGAGATTGACTCATAATACAACCAAAAATCGATGTCTGGCTTTAGAGCTTTAACAATGGCAAGGAAAAGTACAATGCTTTCCTCAAAATGCTTTGATTAGACGTAAAAGGAAGATATAATCAAACTTCAAATACAAACAAACAAGAAGATATAACAAAACAAAAATCAAAAAAAATCAAACAAACAAAGTAAAAGGCAGGTGTTCGAAAAAATAAGACATTTTACATCACAAATTCGGCGATGAGGTTTGCCACCCATCCTGAATGTCTTAATTTTATATTGGCACGGAGAAGACAGCTTGCATGTTTTATATGCAGCTGGTCTGCTGGCTACCCCACTTGTGGGATATGCCGTGATGGTATAGTAGTAGTAAAGTAATCAAACTAAATGGCATTATAAACTGTCTTCATGTAATAGATCTTTATCATAACAGAATCTCCTATTCCGAGTAAAAAAATAATAAACAATAAGTATATAAAGATATTAAACTTCTTAAATTTAGTTATGAGGTTCACCACCCATCGTGTACATCTATTTTTTTTGCTGGCACTGGCATTTTCAGAGGACAGCTTGCATGTTTATTGCATGCAGCTAGTCTGTTGACTACCCCACTTGCGGGACATGACTTGATGGTGTAGTAATAATTAAGAAAAATATATGCTCACACAATAAAATGGTTTTATTTTATTTTAATTAGGAGTAGGGTAGTTCAGCATAACAAATAATAACACACAATACATTGTTTAGATATAGAGGTGGTCAGAAGTCTGGTGGTGAATTTTCAAGAAAACAATCTCCCTCTCTACCTCATCCTAAGAGAGTGTGAGTCGTGTTTTGGCTAATCAAAAATATATAATTATCATTTTTTTTTTATTTAAATGGAAGATCTCATTTAGGGTTGCCTCCCGAACTTTATAATAAAGTATTGTACTTTATTTCAGGTAATAATTTGTATTCTATACTTTATGATAACAATATACACGAAAATACTTTATTTCGCATGATTTAATTTCTTTGGGATTTTGAAAAGTTTAGTCCTAAGTATTTTTTCGTTAAATTAAATTTATCGATTGGTGCAAAGCGTCTCTGGATTTGATAAAAAATGAATTACTTATTATTTTTAATTTAAATATAGACTGTAAAGATGCTGTGCAATTGTTTAGTAGAGATACTAATTTGACGCAAAGATCAATAAAAAATATGTTTTAAACATAATAATATTTAAAGAAAAATAAATTGTACTTTTTTTTTAATAATAATAATAATAATTCTTTATTCAAATAATATTGTTTACAATTACATAAATTTACAACAAAAGACAATGAAAGATACATAATAATATGACAGCCACACTAGCCATAAGGCTGTGTCGTGGCAGAGAAACAATTTATCTTGATACTTTGTACTTTTTATTGTCTATAATATCCAATGTACTTTAGCTGCAAATAAAAAAAGGCGGCAGCCCTAGTCTCATTCTACACATTAAGTAATGGATACTTGATATATATATTAATTCAAATAATGTAACATGATACCTGTACAAGTATACATTTTAGCAAAATTACTCAATGTTGGGTGGAATGCCTAAATAATAATAAAAAGTGTACATTTTACAATTTGAAATACGAGTAATTTACATAAGACTATTGATTAGATGTGACCTTTCATTGATTACTATGTTGTATTTAATTTGTCAATTGAATGCGCAGTAATTCGTAATTTCATTGATAAAAAATGTTTTCAAGATGAAACCTACAGGTGGTTACTTTGACTACATACAATATTTCCTGGAGCGAAGAAGTTTTTTAATGAATTATGAACGTTTATTATTTTCACTAGTTTTAACGAGTGATCATGTTTTCAAAACTGAAAATACAAATTTATTTATTTGATTGTGATAAAGTAGATATTGAAAAACAGAAAAAAAACAAGAAATAATTTGTGAATGTTTGTGAAAGAAATTAAATAAATGCAGCAGAACAGCGTGACGGTTGCACGAGAGTAGGAGAATATTGAAGTTACTCGTTCATTTAAACGCGGTCATCTCGCATCAACTTTTTACACGATGCAATACGATAATTGCGTTGAATTTATTAATAAGGAAGAGGTTTACCTTGCAGGTGTTGGCGGGCGCCTTAACAGGTGCCTCGCCTCTTCCGTCCCTGAGACTTCGATGTGAGATGAAACAGGAGCTGAGGGCGTCCCAGCACTTTCCTATTCCTCGTGGGTAGGGGGTACGAGACGCAGCTACTGATGACCGCAGGCACACAGAACAGTAACAACGAACTAATATGCGTCCAGTAACACCAAATACACCATAAAACTATTAACAATTCACAATAATTGTAATGCGACGTTGTTTTCAAATCAAAACAACATGATGTTTTCAAAACAATAATCATATGGAATTTACTCAAAAATGTTTTTAGAATATCAAAGCTGAAAACACTTAAAGTTCGCACTTGCTCAATGTTTTTATGTCTATCTGTCAAATCACTGTAGTTCTTAAGGACCAACCTGTTCAGCTGAAATAAGAGTTTCTTGTGATGTGGGAGGACTGAAGATGCCGCAGGAACAGTGCCGGGGGCTCTATGCAGCCTCGATGTCAATGTCAGTGGGATGTATGTTGGCACAGCACTGTCTCTTTTGCCAGTACTAGCTACCAGTACTAGCACAGGCTCGCACAGATCCTCGCTGGCTGAGATGCAGTAGCTCTCGCGCTTGCAGTGCTTGTGGAATGCTTGCAGACTGACTTCACTATTATTATCTCGACTGACAACGCCAACAAACGTTTCATGTTTTTTGCTCAACTTCCAATGTCTGAACTGTGCTATTAAAACAACAATAAATATTTTATTGGACTGGATGTTTATTGCGAAATAATAACAATTGGAGTCAACTACTATCATCCTTCTTACTCGTTACCTTGGAAATTAGAAATAAAGTTTTTGTATCTCCTCCAAGTAACCATTATAATATAATAGTAGTAGTAGTAGCAATATTAGGTAGGAATTTTATTGTTTTATAATTGCACCGACCTGTGCATGTCTGTCTCGTTACAAATTACTGTTTTCCTGTACAAACCGAAATAAATATTCATCTTAACGTAAAATAACGTATAAAACATAGATAGAACAGAGCAGAGCAGACCATGAGAAAGACTTACGAAGTTACGATAACAAATTACTTGATGTTTATAAAAATATAATTATAACTAGATACGTTAACGTATCTACGTTCATATCTATGAACGATTATTATTCACTTACAACTGGCACTTGTATTATCTACCTGGTAAAACTATCATGACACTCGGTGATTTTACGAAAAGTAAGAAGTGATGGAATGGGATATTATATGCTGCTGTAACAATTATCTATGAATGAGTTTGAAATAGTTTACAATAATTACTGAGCCGATGGAAGAGAATCTCAATGACGTCATTTTGTTGATTTTTTATATTTGCATTATTTTCCATGCACTTGTTTTTCTTTCACTTGATTACATATTAAAACACCGGTATCAGAACATAGGTACACATATTGGAACACAATATTATACATCACATCTTGGAATGTAGATATGATCTTATTTCAGAATATTTTATTATTAAACATAGTTGTAAAAATATTTTAAGCAAAATAATACGCCGTAAACCCGTTCAGAGTTCGAGAGCTGTCAAAAAAATTCGAACGCGACAACGAATATAGGAAAATCCGTCTTAATAAACACCAGACAAGCTTACTCTCCTAACGTCAGACGACGAATGGCGATGGATGGAGTATGGTATGGTATAGTATAGTATAGCGTAGTGGGTCCGTATTCTCTACTGCGGAGTGTAGTGGTAGTCATGTGTGGTTGTGTGGCTATGTGTAGATAGAGTCGATCGTAGCTGTATGCTGTATGTGTACCCAGTGTTGTGTTGTGTTGTGAGGGGAGTGATGTCTAGAACAACGCGCGGAAGCGGGCGGCTGGTGTCTGGAGGCGAGAGGGAGGGAGGGTAGGCGGGGAATGGCCCCTTAACAGTACGCGGCGGGGAGGAGGGGCCGGGCGGGGGTGCCTGTTATCGCGGCGGCCAGACGGCTATCCCCTCCCCCGCACCCCCATCACCTACCGCTACAAGTACCCTGTCGGTCTGTCTGCCTTGCCCTCCCCCCCGCGCGGGTCGCCTGCCCTTTCACCTGCTTCCACTGCCGGAGTGCCATGGTATCATCTACCGGTAGCCGTAGCCGCCACATACACTTATTGGACGCAACAGTTGCCAATGTATGAAGCACGGTGCGATGTGTAAGCTAGACTCGAGCACTTGAGAGATTCAAGACACGACTGCACTGCATACATAGGTGCTCTCTTCGGAGTGTGCACTGTGGAAGTGCTTCTGTATTGCGATAAGTGGTGACGTAAGCACCAATAACATGACCCGCCTCTCACATGATTGTGTCTTGCAGGATGTAAGTCGCTCACCACTAACTAGTCTGTATCAAAGAAATAGGTATGTAATTATAAACTTTACCCTTCAATCTGATCTGCCAGTGCCTAGGTACACAGGTAGTAATGGAATATTAGTAGTAGAGCGTTATGGAAGAAAAAAATGTGCGACTGACGACTTCCACTATAAGCTAAGTGCTTCAGCTATAGGTAGGTACATCACAATAACAAACCGTACACTATTTATATATCTAATAAATAAATCAAATTGATTCACTTTCTATCGTGTAGGTAGATTTCTTCTTCTTCTCTGCCTTTTTCATGTATTTGTAATCTATTTTTTTATTAACTTTAGAATTAAAAATAAATAATTAAATCTACCTACAGATGTAATTAGCACTAGGTTTCATATCAGTTTTTAAAACGGATGAATTATAGGTATTACATAATATTTTTGTTTTTATTATTTATTTTCCTCTCTTTTCTCTTCCTACGGCTTCTATTTTTACATTTATTTGTATAAAAATATACATACTGTTTAAAATCTGTAATAATAATAATAATATGTGTAATAAATAGATAAAGTTTTAATAATAGTTTTGATAATAGTTTTGAGCCTAATCCTTTGATATCCTGTATATCTGGATAGGTGAATTTTTCCCGGCATTAGACTGTTAAGTTTTTGTGTGACCATGACTGATCATATGGAGACTTATCTGGTTGTATAATGCTGAGAAGTGTGGATGGCAATTCTGCTGCCGCGTAAAAAATAAAAATACAAGTAAAACTGAAACATTTTAGAGTTTTACGATGTACATTTATTTTAGCGACCAGGTTTCGACATGTTATGTCTTCGTCAAACTAACCTAATAAAAATGTTATTCTGAGTCTATACAATATGACAAAGACATAAAATATCGAAACCTGGTCATTAAAATAACAGTACCTACATCGTAGAACTCTACAAAGTTTTTGTTTTATTTAAGAACATTAAATTATATTTATTTATTTGTTACACATAGAAGATTAGATTTTAAACACGTTCTACAAAATAAATAGTAGCAAAATAGATTAAAAATATAATAATAATTTTATTCGATTGAGAAGGTTTGTAGGGTAGGTATCTATTGATTTATTTTATTTATTTATTTATTTATTCATTCTTTACTGTACATTGATAAAAAACAATTACATAAAAGGTATACATTCAAATTAAATACAATCAATATACAGCAAACAGATTTACTCAGCAAACTTGTAAAAGTACATACAGAATGTCATTTTTGCAACAACAAGAAAAATATAAAATCACTTTGAATACACTTTGAATAAGCTAGCCGGCCAGACTCTTGATAAATTTATGAAGTTGTGTGTATATTACATAATTTTGTTATACTCATAATTATAAGACTAACCAATCTCAGTAAAACATCCAGTATAAATATTAAATTAGAATCCTTCATAACCAATAAATTACACGAACAAACATTCTTCCCTTTGAGACTCTCCTTTTGGAAAATGATGAGAGAATGTAAATAAATAAATGAAATAAAATAAGCCTTATATAACTTTAAAAACATTTACAAAATTATTTAGTGGTTTCTGTGTAGGTGAAACCCAAGCAGTAAATGTTTTTGCACAATATAAATTTATGATAATACTCGTAGTTACTTTTTCTTATGCCTGTTGTGAATATTGTACATATGTAAAAAAGAATGTTTTAATTCTGAAAAATTACCTAGAAACGAAGATCAGAGCCCGTAGACAATTTGTACTTGGCGATCGCCTACAAACGAATTTTCGTCAATAACTGCAACAATAACGCATAATTATACGGTACGTGTAGGTAGATTGTCGAAAAGTTCGCCAGTAGACGATCGCTAAGTACAAATTGTCTACGGGCTCTGATTGTGATTAATGAACGTGATAATTTCAACAAAATAGTATAGCTCCATATTTTTTTTTATTTTGACTAACAAAACAACATTTTTTAGGAAATATTTTAAAATTGTATAGACTTTACATATATTTTATGTTAAACTAGATTTTTTACTGTAGATCTTAGGTATATGTAAAATAATAATCTTTATTAGTTGAATCTAACGAGCAAAATATAATATTTCATCTCCTACCGTGTCATTGACATTATGTCATTATAAATTATACATACATACATGTGTATCTAAAGCTATACATGAGGAAATCAGGAATATATTAAAATATATTAAATTATATAATTTAATATGTACCTAAATATATTAAATTATATATCTACCCTTATACATCAAAAAGACTTAGTATCGAAAAAAGTAAATACGTGGTATTAAAAATGTGTACTTTGGAACAACAAACGTTTATATGGATAAATTTAAAAAAGTGCATTAGGTTATTATGAAAATAATTAAATTTTCATATCTATATATGAGCTTAGGCCATTTTTATCTTTGGCCACAAAATGGAGATATAAAAATAAAAGAAAACTAGTGCATAACAAACACTTAAATAAATAATGTTTAACCCAAATGTTGACGAATTTCCATTGTGTAATTTATTGTAGGTGATGGAAATACTTATTTTTTTGTCTTTTTTATTTAGTTAATAAAGTTATAAAATCAAAAATTCTTTTATAACTTAACAATACTTAATATATGGCTATTGATCTAACATGTTAACACGTTAGATCAATGTATATGGCGTGAGTCTTTTGCAAGATTACAGCTATATAGATGACAGTTAAGTAACTATGTATTTAAAATAGAAATGATGATTATTTGTGCAATAAAGATTTTAATTATTTTTATATTAAGTAAGTTTGAACAAAGTAATACAATAAAAAGGCGTAGAATCGTAATTAATTTAGAAATTAATATCAATTAACGTTTCATCAAATATATTTTTATGACTAATGAGGTATATTTCAAATAATCGTGATTTCGTTGCTAAGGTAAATACACCCATGTTTCTAAGTGACGAAGTATAAATCTTTGATAATTTTATTTCGAGACGAAAATTCCATGGGACATTAAATTAATCTAGTTTACTTATATTGAGTAAATAAAAAAACAGACATTCTCATGAAAATCGGAGAGTATGAAATAAAATGTGGGGACAAAGTATACATAGGGCAGACGTTTAGGAATTTAATAACTAGAATTTGATGAACATACACGATGTATTACAAACAACAACCTTTCTGAATTTGCAAACCATGTAATAAAAACAGACAACTCTTCCAGCCAAAACAGACTAAAAAATATTCTCTCTAGTCGCCTCTATCATTTAAGTTATTACCTATTACAAATCCAAAAAACTCCATACCTTAAAGCCGATATGACATCACCTACCCCTACACCTTCATTCTAACTTTTAAGCAACATTTATATTTGTTTTATTAAATTTTAATCAGCACCGATACAAATTCTGAGTTCGCGAAACTTACTATCGTACGTAAATTATACTCCATAGTAACATTAAACAGTAATGAAACTATTCATCTGACTATATTAGTTACATAATATGACACATAATTATATGATAAGGAACATATAAAGAAAAGTATAATTGTATAAATTTCTTTCTATATTTATTCCATTACATCACGATATTATGTTTTAAATTTTTATAGATACCCTATCCTATGGCCTCCTACATATAATGAACTTACATGTTACACATTCCAGATGGATGGCAAACCTCTTCGTTGAATACATTTTCCTAGATGTTTTTAGAATACAAAACATTTTACAAGAAATTCGAAAACTTGCAGAAAACTTGGAAGTTCAATTATTTGTCAGATATTCAATGGAGTGCTAGTAAACAGTCGAAATAATTAATCATTTTTGTCAACAATTGATTGTTCATTACATTTCTTGTGACTTTATTTGTATATGTATCAAATGTCGTATAAAAATATATCATGTTAGATGAATGTATTGCAGCATAAATCAACGAATCCCTAACGAGTTACGTAATCTACGTTTTATTGTTGTTTTATTTCTCACGAACCGGACTAATTTTAGGACGGGCAAAGGATTCTATATTATAATATAAATTGTGTTTTCCTATTCATTATTATTTTGTTGCTATCGCGTCACCGTGTTGTCGATTTTACAAACATGATTTTCATATTGTTTTTATTGCCCATGTGTGCTTCCTATGCGAATTCTTTTCCGTGAATCCTTTTTATATTCTGTAGAAATGTCATTGTTTTATTATTTTATTATCTGGCCATGAAATATTGTTAGTTCGTTGACTTTTACATGGAAATGTTCATATTTATTGTACATCAAAATAACGCACATTCGTTTTGAAAATGAACACAAATTATACCTAAGAGTGATATTTATGTTTTCTATGCTATATTACCTGCCACCGCTCGAGGTTATATAGACATATTAAAAAGAGAAACCGTACAAATATACAGGTACCGTACAAAAAAGGCACCTACCTACGAAGAAAAACTAGTAAAAACCTTAACGTGAGCTCCCGTGGTAATACTTTGCCACGGCTAGCTTGGGGGCCACGTTACAAGAAAAGTTCCTCTTAAGTAGGTGGGTACTAATATACAAAATAAAAAAAATAATAATTATAATTATAAATACGATTTATTCAAGGGAATAAATTATATGCTTGGACCAATGCAAAATAAACACAAACAATAACACTGACGTGTTCACACAGTAAAAAAAAACACATGTAAGTACTATTATCATATAGTAATAGAATATAAGTAGGTAATGTACAAAAATTATAAATAAAAAACAATTACTTCTTCGTTGCGCTGGCTAAACGCGAGGGCGCGACCCTCAGCGATTGTAGTACAATTAACACAATGTCTATATATGTGTCACGAAGAGTCCAGTTGCAGTGCACAAATATAGTTCCCGATGAACAACTTCACAATGGAATATTTTATCAATAGTCTATTAATCACTCGTCGAATATATGATATTGCAATCAAATTAAAAAAAATAGTCTCAGATGATAATAATGAAATTCACTTTTCAATTTATTTCTCCCTTTCGATGAATCACTTCTCACTTAGGTATTTGTATATCGTAAATACCTAGCAGACAAGGCGAGTACTATATCGGTGTTACGCGCACGGATGTTGAAAAACTTCTGAACTCTCGTCCTTGAACTGCGCTGGCTTATATAGTTCTCCGGGGCGGCAGACAGAGACAGAAATAAAATTGTTCTGTCTCCTTCTATGTCCTTGTACTTTTCTTCAATGGCAGTATAAAATAGTATGTATTTTAAATTTGATTGCTTTATCATAATATGAAGAATATTAAAATGATTAAAATGCGATGTTTTTTTTTCTTGAAGTTACAGCCGTTTTTCGGGAAATAATTATCAAACAAGATTATTTACATACATTTGAATTATGGAACAAATACTTAACTTATCTTAACATATGCAAAATTATTTACAATCAATTTTCACCTAGATATCTTCATCTCTAAACAACAATTTATTTAATTAAATACATTTTCATGTTCTTTTGATATACATAGGTATCGTAGGATTTTAAAACAATAGTTATGACTCTAAGATTACCATAAAGTTTGATCCTATACCTACCGATACTTTACATACTCGATCTACTTTAAATATAAAACAAATCTCAATTGTAACATATCGTCATAATATATTATTGAAATCATTAAATATTATTAGTGTACACCTCTGTCTATCAACAAGCAATTATTTACATATCAAACATTATTTTTTTCTTATAATATCCAATTATTTACATATGTCCTTAATCAAATTTATAATTACAATTGTTGTTAAATATGCAAAACTTTCTTTATACCTATCTCAATGCCAGATATTAAGTCCAAATTATATTTTTCAATATAATGACAATATCCCATAAGTCGTGTGACTTGATAGATATTTATTAGATGCAATGAATCAGTGATACAATTAATCATTGGATGGACACATCTATATAATTATAATAAAATTAATTCTTTCCGTACTAGTAAATATTAACTACCTACTATATTATTTACATTTTTACATATTTAAACATTTCTTTTACTCAATAAATTACTATATGCAATATTTACACAGGTTAGGTATATTTTAGGATCTCTCATACGACCCAATGTATTATCACATACATCATATCAAAAATCATACAAAATAAATTAGAATTAAAATATTACTATACCTAGCGCGGACATTAGTCATTATTATTAAACAGGTGTAAAAACAAAACACTTTGTTAAACAAAAGGGAATATCATAAAGCCATTAATATTTTTGTAGAAAAAGTTACAACAAAATAAAATTACCCAGCGGCTAAGTGAGTAGTCACCAGAACTCTCATTGTTATATGGGATAGTTATAATCCTGCCATTGTTTATTTAACTTTCACTAATACATACAATAGTATCTAAGTGCAGGTAGATATATAGGTAGGTACATAAAAATAGATGCATCAATATTTGGATTTTTCTAGACTTTCTTGCGAACTCTATTATTTGAAATAAATATTCCCGTATCAACAAAACAATATTATATTCATCATAATGTTTTCCGTCATAATTAATTGGCAATGCATATCAAATTCGACACCCCCTTCTTGACGGAAAAATTATGTTCAATGATACTTAAATTATTCTTAACCAATTACAAGTCCCGAAAAAATTACATCATTCTTAAATTATTACATATACAATCAATAATGTGTGCAAACTAGATAACCAAGGTATGAACCGATATATTTAAAAATTTACTCTAAACCCGATAGGCGCCAACTCATTCTTCTTATTTAGATGTTCGACGGAGAATGAGTAAGACCGTCATGCTCAATGATAATATTATCGGAAACACACCTGTATTATCCCATCTGCACACCACATATTAGGCAAAAAATAAAAAACATAATTATTGCCAACTTATAGCCTATATACAGATCATCTTAACTAATGTTGTGTGAACACGTCAGTCCTACCTATCTATTATATACAATTATTTACAACTTAGCACTAATCTTACCTACATGTTATCCTAAGCTTACCTAAACTCTACTTAAACTGCGCAGTTTAACTAATATTTACACTAACTACCTTTCTACATACACGCACCTACCTAACTATTTATATATTTACAATTGATTAATTATGAAAGAACTATTTATATTGCACTCATATTTACACGCGATGATTTAAGGATACTAGGTATTTACAATTACAATTTACAACGATTATGATTTTTTTGAGACACGTATAATATATTTACTCAGCCGTTTCTTCTAATAGCTCTCCGCCAACTTCCTCTTGTACAGACTCGATGTCTTCCGTAGTGTTTGGGGCTGATCGAAGGTTATCTACGTGAACCTTGATAGGTTTTCCACGTCTGTCAATCCAATATACGTTTCCTCGGCCAACCGACATCAAAACAGAGTAAGGCCCTGACCATTTTGGCGCAAAACCTCCATGAAACCCAGCTAAGTGATTTGAAATAGGATGTTCTTTCATCATGACTTCTTGACCGGTGGTAAATTTAGGTATGGTGGTCGTCGCAGACGCATATTTTTCACAATAACGTGCTTGATTTTGACGTATTAAGTTATCCTCGTCTGTGCGGTCACGTGCTTGTTCCACTTGATCGTTATCCGATGCAGGTATATGTGCCCATTCTCCTGGCTGCTTCCGTTCATATCCTAATAAGGCCTGTGATGGAGTTACTCCTGTAGCGTCGTTACGTCGTCCTCGAAGCGCTCCGATTATTCGAGGTAAACACTCATCCCAATGACGATGTTCTCTATTGAGAAGATGAATTCTTAATCCCTTCTTGATTTCCTGGTTTCTTCTCTCCGTTATGTTCGCTCTGGCATGGTAAACTGCAGTGGTCCAATGTTGGCATTGCCAACGCTCGATGGCCAACTTCCATGATCTATGTATAAATTGTCGTCCATTATCTGAGAGTATGGCCCTAGGATAACCATATCGTGAGAATACTTCCGTTTCCAGGATCCTTACGATTTGAGATGCTTGTCCAGTCTTTATTGGAAATGCTTCCACCCACTTGGAAAACATATCGGTGACTACCAGTAGGCACTTGTTTCCTTTCAATGATCGTGGATAAGGCCCCATTAAATCTACTGCTACAATTTCAAAAGCCTGCTGTGCTTGGTATGCTCCTAAGGGAGCATGTGGACGGTCGGGCAAAGCTCTTGCTTTTGCGCACACGATGCATCTTTTTACGTATCGCCTTATATCACTGTTCATTCCGGACCATAAATAGTATTGTCGGACAGCTCTGATCGTCTCTTTCTCTCCAGGATGTCCTGCTCGACACCCATTATGATAACTTTTGATCACTTTCGAGATCATAAATTTAGGTACGATCATTTTCTCTGTCTCACCATCTTCCATAGCACGATAAAGGCAACCGTCACGTAATCGATAAAATTGATTTTCTGTATTGGGATTGGAATTGTCCGCCGAAACTTGATGCTCTAAGCTACTGATGAGCCTCATAATCCTAACATCAGATCTCTGAGCCATACGCACTTTATCTGCTAATCCTATGGTAATATCTTCGTCACTGGAAGCTTGATGTTGACGTGACGATCCTAATTCATCTTCAATATGCATCACTTGTGGAACATTGGATCCTGTCTTCCAGCCTTCCTGGTGTACTGCTGGATACATGGCTCTACTAATTTCCGTATCTGGGTAAGTAAGAACTTGCTCGGGGCTACGAGAAAGATAATCCGGAAGTTGATTCTTCTCGCCGGGACAATGTTCAATGGTGAAATTATATTCTTGAAGAAGCAATGCCCACCTTGTAAACTTGGCTCGTTCATCCTTGGCGCTGTCCAACCATGTTAAGGCTCTGTTGTCGGTCCTCAAGATAAAATGTCTACCTTCTAAGAAGGCACGGTATCTTTTGATGGCCCACACTGCGGCCCATGCTTCTTGCTCATTGGAGTGCCATTTTCGCTCAGCGTCAGTAAAACGAGCACTTGCATAAGAGATAACATCTCTACCACCATCTGAACGTTCATGAAATAATACTGCTGCAACACCCAGCATGCTTGCGTCCGTTTGTAAAATAAACTTTCGGGTAAAATCAGGTCTGCATAGGGTCTTTGGCTTAGTCATCTCAACCTTGATACGCTCCATTGCTTGGTTAGCACGTGTATTCCATTTAAATGGTCTTTTAACACTTAACAAATCTGTAAGTGGTGCTGCTAATTCAGAGAAACGAGGTATATACTCCCGCAACCAGTTGCATAAACCTAGAAAAGCGCGTAATTGTTTTCTGGTTGTTGGGACAGGAGTGTCCATTACGCTAATCTCGTGTACTTTTTGTGCCTGGTTTCCGGAAGCTGTTACAACATGGCCCAGGTAGTCTATTTCCTTGGTGACAAGTTTACATTTATCGGCCGCACATCGAAGACTATACTGTTGTAATCTTTCCATAACCAACCGTAGATGACGTTTATGTGACTCCCAATCTGGTGAATATATTATCAGATCGTCTAAGTAAACAAGCACAAATTCTCGTAAGTAACCTGCAAGCACTTCCTGTGACATAATTTTCTGGAAAGTTCGAGGAGAACCCTTCAAACCAAAAGGCATAACTTTAAATTGATAAGATGCGCCATCAGGCGTGGTGAACGCAGTATAAATCTTGGAATCCTCATCCATTGGCACCTGCCAATATCCCTTCTGTAAATCTATTGTTGAGAATAACTTTGCGTTGCCCAAGTCTTTAAGTGTCTCATGAATGATAGGTAAGGGGGAAGCTGCATCTTCGGTGACGTCATTCAGTTTTCGGTAATCTACACAAAATCTATACTCGTCTTTGCCTTTCTTGGGAACCATAACGATTGGAAAGCTGTACGGAGATCTGCTTGCTTCAATTACTCCATCCGCTAGCATTCCTTCAAGTTGGGAGTATAAGTTACGTTTCTTAGCATCTGACAGCTTATAAGGTGGAAGTCTAATAGGTGCATTATCCCGCAGTGTGATGGTGTGAGGTTGTAACGGCGCAGGACCAGCATATGGCAAGAAGATATCCTTAAATTCATCCAGAATCTCGTTCAGCTCCTCATGTTCAGTCCTGGACAATGTGGCTGGTAGTTCTGGAAACTCTACTTTTCTTGCATCGATACCAGCTCTTCTTACTGGCAAAAGGTGCGTTGTCATCCGTTCCTCTCTTCCAAAATGTAAACATCCTCGATACAGGTCCAAAACTGCCTGATGTTTAGCCAACCATTCTATGCCAAGAATTATGTCTTCCCGGAGATCTTCTGATACCAAAAACTCCTCCTCCATTATTGCCTCCTGTACCTGCATCCTCAATGAAATCGTTCCATGTACATCCATACGCGTACCGAAATTTGCCAACTGCAATTTTTTTATGGATGTATTTTGTACATTTCCCTCTACCAGGGATAACTTGATAAGGTTGTGGGATGACGCTGAATCCACCAATGCAATTCGCTCCTTGCCGCTTATTTCTATTCTTATCTTAGGAAGAACGACACGCCCAGGGTTGGTGATGATATTACACTCAGGAGTTACTTCAACTTCAATGGCATCGAAGTCTTCTACAGGCAGCCTCCTTGGAACATGCATATCCTCCACTTGGATATGTCCGTGGGATGTGTTATCCACGCTTTGTTCACTCTGGAGACTCCCATTTCCTCTTCCTTCACCATCCGAGTGTATCACCGCTTCGACAATAACTGTCTGTACTGCTGGCTCTTCGTCTGGGTGGGGTTCTTCGATGGTGGCCGTATCTCTTAGTCGCGGTGCCCTTGGGTTGGACGAGGTCCGAACTGTCCTTGACCCGGGCGTTGTCCGTTTAAAGGCCGATTATTAGATTGAGAAGCTTGTCCGTTATGTGGAGAATTTCGTCCGTTTCGTCGAGAATCTTGTCCGTTATGCTGAGTGTTTTGTCCGTTATACTGAAAGCTTTGCGAGTTTTGTTCGTTGTTCCAGGAGTTATGATTGCGACCGTTATTTCGATAGTTACGATAATTGCGTCCGTTATTCCGAGAGTTATTTCCGTTGTACCGTGGGTACTGTCCGTTCCATCTTGTATTGTGTTGCACATTGTTATTGCCTCTTTCCATCGGTTCATCTTCTCTCTCCTCCCTGTGTGTTGTTTCTTGATAAAGAGCTTCGATTGGCGAGTCAATGTCCTTCACTTTTGTCCATAATTCATCAAAACTACTTCCGACGTTCCTTCCGATCCTTTCACGATATTTCAAAGTCATAAGTCCGACAGTACGAAGAAGTAATGCGTGTTTCCAAGGTTTATCCCCATACACTTTGGAATATACCCGTGCTTTTCTTTCGAGAAATGTAATTCCTGACTCACGAATGTCTTGTTCATTTGTCAAGATATGTGATTTAAGGGCCGTCCTGTATTCCTCACCGGTGTATCTTGCTAAAAAGAGACTTTTAAATACGTGCCACCTAAAATGGTTACTTCCTGTTCTCTGCCACCAAAACCGAGCCGATCCCTTGAGCTTTTTAGCTACTTCTGCAACACGGTCATCTTCATGTACATCTACTTTATTGAAATAGGTCTCACAATACCTAATGAATTTTTCCGGGGATTCTTCAGGCCTCCCCTCGAAGTTCATCGGAACGCCGTCCCTCCTTTCATTCATTACATATATGACCTCTCGCTGTATCGTTTGACTCTCCTCTTCATGTTGACTTCTAGACGTATTTGTATTTTCCCCGGACTCTGTGGTAGTTCTTCCCGAACTCCTTAAGTCCTCACGAGATACGACAGACATAAATACATATTTAAACAATAATAAAAATCCACCGATGCCTATAGTTGCACCACCCACAATAAGAGGAAACATTTTGAATGATTTATTATATAAAACAATAACACAAATAATCAGGTTCGTTTTAGCGACTATACCGATAATAGGTATTTTTTCGCTAAATCCACCACGTTGGGACCGCCAATATAACGTGAGCTCCCGTGGTAATACTTTGCCACGGCTAGCTTGGGGGCCACGTTACAAGAAAAGTTCCTCTTAAGTAGGTGGGTACTAATATACAAAATAAAAAAAATAATAATTATAATTATAAATACGATTTATTCAAGGGAATAAATTATATGCTTGGACCAATGCAAAATAAACACAAACAATAACACTGACGTGTTCACACAGTAAAAAAAAACACATGTAAGTACTATTATCATATAGTAATAGAATATAAGTAGGTAATGTACAAAAATTATAAATAAAAA
Source organism: Athripsodes cinereus (assembly GCA_947579605.1). Lineage (NCBI taxonomy): Eukaryota > Metazoa > Arthropoda > Insecta > Trichoptera > Leptoceridae > Athripsodes > Athripsodes cinereus. The sequence continues at coordinate 11,704,313 of OX388314.1, read as the reverse complement.
ACAATTACTTCTTCGTTGCGCTGGCTAAACGCGAGGGCGCGACCCTCAGCGATTGTAGTACAATTAACACAATGTCTATATATGTGTCACGAAGAGTCCAGTTGCAGTGCACAAATATAGTTCCCGATGAACAACTTCACAATGGAATATTTTATCAATAGTCTATTAATCACTCGTCGAATATATGATATTGCAATCAAATTAAAAAAAATAGTCTCAGATGATAATAATGAAATTCACTTTTCAATTTATTTCTCCCTTTCGATGAATCACTTCTCACTTAGGTATTTGTATATCGTAAATACCTAGCAGACAAGGCGAGTACTATATCGGTGTTACGCGCACGGATGTTGAAAAACTTCTGAACTCTCGTCCTTGAACTGCGCTGGCTTATATAGTTCTCCGGGGCGGCAGACAGAGACAGAAATAAAATTGTTCTGTCTCCTTCTATGTCCTTGTACTTTTCTTCAATGGCAGTATAAAATAGTATGTATTTTAAATTTGATTGCTTTATCATAATATGAAGAATATTAAAATGATTAAAATGCGATGTTTTTTTTTCTTGAAGTTACAGCCGTTTTTCGGGAAATAATTATCAAACAAGATTATTTACATACATTTGAATTATGGAACAAATACTTAACTTATCTTAACATATGCAAAATTATTTACAATCAATTTTCACCTAGATATCTTCATCTCTAAACAACAATTTATTTAATTAAATACATTTTCATGTTCTTTTGATATACATAGGTATCGTAGGATTTTAAAACAATAGTTATGACTCTAAGATTACCATAAAGTTTGATCCTATACCTACCGATACTTTACATACTCGATCTACTTTAAATATAAAACAAATCTCAATTGTAACATATCGTCATAATATATTATTGAAATCATTAAATATTATTAGTGTACACCTCTGTCTATCAACAAGCAATTATTTACATATCAAACATTATTTTTTTCTTATAATATCCAATTATTTACATATGTCCTTAATCAAATTTATAATTACAATTGTTGTTAAATATGCAAAACTTTCTTTATACCTATCTCAATGCCAGATATTAAGTCCAAATTATATTTTTCAATATAATGACAATATCCCATAAGTCGTGTGACTTGATAGATATTTATTAGATGCAATGAATCAGTGATACAATTAATCATTGGATGGACACATCTATATAATTATAATAAAATTAATTCTTTCCGTACTAGTAAATATTAACTACCTACTATATTATTTACATTTTTACATATTTAAACATTTCTTTTACTCAATAAATTACTATATGCAATATTTACACAGGTTAGGTATATTTTAGGATCTCTCATACGACCCAATGTATTATCACATACATCATATCAAAAATCATACAAAATAAATTAGAATTAAAATATTACTATACCTAGCGCGGACATTAGTCATTATTATTAAACAGGTGTAAAAACAAAACACTTTGTTAAACAAAAGGGAATATCATAAAGCCATTAATATTTTTGTAGAAAAAGTTACAACAAAATAAAATTACCCAGCGGCTAAGTGAGTAGTCACCAGAACTCTCATTGTTATATGGGATAGTTATAATCCTGCCATTGTTTATTTAACTTTCACTAATACATACAATAGTATCTAAGTGCAGGTAGATATATAGGTAGGTACATAAAAATAGATGCATCAATATTTGGATTTTTCTAGACTTTCTTGCGAACTCTATTATTTGAAATAAATATTCCCGTATCAACAAAACAATATTATATTCATCATAATGTTTTCCGTCATAATTAATTGGCAATGCATATCAACCTCTTTCCAATACTAATAACAAATTTTCTTAATCGGGCAAAGACGGGCAAGTACTTGATTTTTAAATACACAGATTTGAGCACACGGAGATTTGAAAGTGTCGAAAGAAAGTCTAAGATAAAAAATAATAAGCATCCCCGTGCGACATTAAGAATTAATATAAAGCAATAATGAAGGCGAAGGATATCTCTTTACTGAACTATGATGCCTCAATTAGAAATTTTAATGTACAAACTTGAATAATATTCCTTGCATAATTAATTCAGAATATCTAACAATTGTCTATGTCTCAGACGCAGATAGACTGTATAGTTACCTAAGTGTAGCAGTCTTTAATCTGTTACATCGTTGATTATTCCAGAGCAGAGCCGTCTGGCGAGTTTGAACTATAGGGGGTGCAGTAGAATTATAAACAAAATACGTTTTTAAAAAGCATAATAAATTATTTTCTTCAGTCTCACTCATTTTTCGTGGAGTTTTTAGCAAAGATTCCCCATTTTTCGTATGATTCCGTTCTGTTTTCGTAAAACAACAATGATATGTTATACCACCCATTTTCTTTACCCGGAGAGAAGGATTTGCATGTTTTTATATATGATTAGTCCACGACTACCCTTCTTGTGAGAAATACTGTGATGATTTAAACGACTAAAAATCATCCGAGTTGTTTTATTGAAATAATAGATATATTAATTAGATATAAAAGATATACATACTCGTTAAATTTATTGACGGATCACAACACACTAATGATCATGGGGAGGAACCGCCACTGTTTCAGAGCTTCATGTTCATGCTGCTAATCATCCAAGTTTCCACCAAGTTCCAGCCACTATTCACTTGAGCTAGTTGCAGTACATTGCAACACAGGAGTACAATTACAAATAATAATTCTTCTTCTTCACAGTGTAAGTACAAACTTAGAAGAGTTGTTAGATGTAAGTTGGTTAATTGTTGGTTGCTCCACCCATCCACTATTCAATGCACACGTCGCCATCATTCGTAATGGGAGTGCTTCTAAACAAACTTTATCCAGGATTCGTGCCAACTTATTCCTGAGGTAATAACATCTGGATTCAATCTTAGAGAAGTCTCGTCAGTTACTTTTTTTATAATATATCAATAAGATATTCATTGAACGATTGATTTAATACGTTAGGTATATTATACACACTTGCGACGTGTGAGAGGATAAGTTTGATAAAATGTAGTAAATCAAGAAATTACACTATTGTATTGGTTACCGAATAAAGAATAATATATAAAATATAATGGTATATAAGAAAGACACAAACACAATTACTAAATAAACATGTACTAAAATATAATTAAATCATTATTTTTTTATAAACACAAAATAAACAAAATTTTGTTTCATCTAACAAAACAAGAGAAACGAAAGTTAATGTTATTTCATTCTTCTATCTTTTTTAGATGCCATCTCCATTAGTTGTCAAAATACATCCTAATAAAAACCAATTTAAACAAAATAACGAAATGGAACAAAATAAATTTAAAATAAAAATAATCTTACTTCTAAGGGAAGTACCTACCAAGGTACTTATTTTAAAATAAGAATAATCTATCAAACTAACAACTAAGGTAAGTAGGTACCTAGGTACTTTCTTAAGTAGTACATAATATTGCCTATGATTAAACATAGAGATATTATATATACGAGTATCTGTATGGTTTTGTTGGTGTTCAGTTTGATTTCAATGAAATTAAGTAGTCTTGTTCTCTAAGGAATTCCCTTTCTTACAATAAACATTTTGTTATTGGAATCCTTTCTAACGAGTTCATCGGCGCAAACTTTTAGAATAAAGTTATGGCAATCAATTAGTTCGCGGATGTTGAATCAATACCTGTATGTCGTACGGAACATTATCTGCACACGGAGATTATTATCAAAAGAATAATATTATAGCACTTAAATACATCGTAACATAAAATTCGTCTTAACAGCCGTTGGCTTTGGGTATCGAGGGCAAGTCAACGTTTTGTTCAACACTTTGTGGTTTTGATTTTCCGTACAATAATTTTTATTTGTCTGGGTCCAATTACATAATATATCTAAGCCGACACGTAGCTCTTCACTTGCATAATATGATCAAGGATTTTTCAATTGTTTTCTGAAAACGTAATAAATAACTGTGTAAATGTTTTAATGTGAAGTTAAGAAATGCTAAGTATGAAAATATGGGCTGTAATAAATTTTATAACTTATGAAATAGTGTCTGGTAAAACGTATGGGAGAGAATTTACATGGAATACAATTTTGTAATGAATTATTTCAATTCTACCGTTTTTCAGTGAAGCAGAAACAGTTGAAATTTATCGGGTACAACGAATAACCTGTAAACCACTAAAAATCGTCGATACTTTGCGGCAAAAAACCTTAGTTACGTTCTGATACATTCCAAAACATTTGTAAATTAATGTCGAGAATTTTTAAGGATTTACTTTCATAAACTTCTTATTCAAAGGAGCTGTAAAAAGTCCAAATTTACTAAAATTTCTTCAATACCGTCGTGAATTAGTAGAACATAATCATTTCATTTGTTCATTATTTACGTAAAACGATTTCGTAACTGACTCCCGTAGCCACTTACACATTCATGCCAGAAAAGATAATTTGAAGTTTCAATATTCATGTCTTAGTTGCTTTGTAACGTTTTCTACAACACTGCAATTACTTGTATGCACATATATAATGTTTTGCAATCCTTGGATTTTAACTTCGATTAATTACATCCTATCGAAACCACAAAATGAAATTAAATGAAATCAATGTGAATTAGTAGATGGTGACGATAACATAATAGATCTCAACCACAGCAGGGGACTACCTTTGTTTTTTGTATAAGTAGACATACTTAATTATTACCAAAACAAAGTTTTTGTCCTTACTTAAGTACTTCATAATAATAAACTATCTATGTACCTACCTAGTATTTATGCACTATATTTGTTTATTAACTGCAAATGAAATGTGCCACGGAGTTTCTGCATTTAATAGAACAAAATACCTTAAGAATTTGCGAATCGCAAAAACATATTTTAAATTTTTTTCAAAACCTGAAAAGAAGTAATTGCAAGTATCATTCTTTTACTGTAATCACTTATAAATGCCAGATTGGTTGTTGAGAATATTATGATTTTTTGAACTAATTCCTAGATAAATTTATTTCCATGTACTTAATTGTTTCAATATTTTCAATTTATTTCAATATAAAAGTATCAAGTTAATAAACAGCTGTAATTAGCATATACATGCCAACAAAAAAAAATAACGAAGAAAAATATTGATTTATGAAGGTATAGATATTATATTTTCGTATCAATTTCGTATCAAAAATGTAACGATGTATCATAATATTTATACGACGTCATGTCAAGTTTTTTCTTCATAATACAATATGTAATTCAAGTTTTTATAAAGCATAGTGCATTATGTACGGGATGGTCTGATGACGCAATACTTATAATGCAGACGAGACAAAGATAATAAAAATATTTTTAAAATGATAATTCTTTTTAGCGAAACGAGTTTAAAATACAAAGTGCAAAAAATAAACATATAATTCGCTAATGGCTGACCGAATTCTCCAAGAATCAAAAACGGATAGTTCATATTCGGCCAGTTTGGACGTAAATATTTAGTTTCAAATAAGCTATGCTGCTTACTAGTATATCAAAACTGATCTTCATATCTTTATATATACATACCATCCTGTCACACAACTCACAATTAGGGAAACTAGTAAATCAACTGCATATAATATACAACGCAAATTATCCTCTCCGTGTCAATAAAAAACTAAGACATTCAGGATAGGTGGCATACCTCGAGGCTGAATTGAAGACATGTCAAATGTCTTGCTGAAAATAATTAGAGATCTGTGCTTTGCCAAGTATTTTGTATATTATAAAAATAACTCACCTACACTTTTCTCCTTCGAATGATCAATGGAACTTTAATGAATATTTTTCTTTAGCTACTTACATGTATATATATTGAGCTATTGAGTTGGTTGGTTGCCTGAAAGTAGAGTCTTGGTGTTGTGTTCGATCCCAGGTGCCGGCAAACTCTCCTTTCATGACACAAGCTTTTAGTTTACTACTACTACTACTACTATACCATCACGGCATATCCCGCAAGTGGGGTAGCCAGCAGACCAGCTGCACGTAAGAAACATGCAAGCTGTCCTCTCCGTGCCAATATAAAATAAAGACAGTCAGGATGGGTGGCTTTTTTATGGTGGATGGGTGGTTAGTTTACTAACATATTCTTTAAAAAGCTATAAATCTATTAAAACATATATTATCCTTATCCAACCGGATACAAAAACTAGTTCGGATAGTAAAACTATGTCTGACTGTTACCAGGCATACATTTCGTTATGACAAATGTATTATTATCACCTGTATTCTATCTAAATCTCATGTTGTATTGCTAAATTATAGGATTTAAATTACAACATTTATACTGTGGGTTGTCAATAGAAATTTACTCGATAATTTATATACCTACGTGCTATTTATTTACCAATCGAATATAATTTGCATGAAACTATTTCTGAAATGATTTTGTAATACAAATAGTACCTAAGGTTACGTAAGGACATTATAAGAAGAGGAAAAAATACTTATCTATTTATACTATCACGGTATATTCCACAAATCAGGTAGCCAACAGAGTTTCTTGTATATACCGGATTAGTTGGAAAACATCGCATTTTAGCGATAAACTCGCCCTCTGTACATTGAATTGTATAACTGAAATTTTCTATGATACTGTTTTAATTTGTATTTTTGTAAACACTGTACAGTGAAGATAAATTAATTAATAGATATATATAAAACACCGACGATAAAAATTTCATGTTTCATTTTGTTAATATTATTTTTGATCAATCATTGATGGACTCGCCTAAAATACTATGAAAAAAAAATCGAAATTTTTCAGGTAAACTGTAAATTTTAGCTTCTTTAATACCGTTTTAAGTTGAGATATTGATTCTTCTCCCCAGCCTACTTCTTCATTTTCCTGGATAAAGGGTTACTACTTTATTAATTGTTACATGTGTATACTCAGCTGTGTTATAATATGTACCTGCATTGATTTTGAACACTCAATGATAATACATTTATAGACCCTACATAGGCTAAAAAGTGTAGTGTAATGTCGTAAATATAAATTAAACATATGACATTATGCATTTAAGAAATAAAAACTATTTTATTTAAATACGTATTGATTTTATGAAGAATTTTTGTTATTGATAAGCAATGATTTATTTATTAATTACTCATTCGAATCGTACGACGTATAAATCATAGTGGACGTTGATGATGCAGCTAGAGAATTTATTAATTTCACGATTTTTTTATTATTTCGACAAAAGATCATGTAGGTACGTTTTGAATCGAAATAATTGTTAAACACCGTTTTGACACGCAAATATAAATGTATTCAGCACGTACCTCTCATGCCATATTATAATGTATCAATAAATAAATAGGTAGGTACACATAAAGCAAAGAATAATATAATAGATAAGTAATCATTGATACACGTGTAAGTTTAACAAAAGGTAGTTGGCAAGTGTAAACAATAAATTGACGCTGCAGCAAAGCATAAGGGACTACAAGCCAATATGTCATTGAGAAATATTGTGGTTATTTAAAATTCTTTTTAAGTACCTATTTTGCATGTTATTTGTAAGTTAATATTATATATTGGAAACACCATTACTACATAATAATGAATATATTTAAGATACTATAATTGGCGATGTAAATCAAATATTGAACTTGTAAATTACTTATTCCTATTGAAAATGCTGTTGTATCTAAAAGAAAAAAAAAATGTTTGTTTGTTTTCTCAGTAGAATATGGTGTCATTTTAATAATAATAATAACAATTGAGAAAAATACTCAAGTAAATAGGTACATTTATAACATACATTGAATCTTTAATCTCAACAAAATTGACATTGACCCTTGAAACAAAAAACGGAGATATTAGCGTAATTAAGATATCTAAAGGAAATTTTGTAATTTCATACCTAAATGAGACTCGGGAAAGTAACGAAATAAAAATAAAAAGACAAATGTTTTATTTATTTAATTATTTATTCCAAAACAGCTAATACAAACAAACAAAAAGATCAACATTCTGGAATATATTGCCCCACTAGACTAAGGTCTGTTTTGGGTCAATACCAAAAAAATATATTTCTTCTACTATAATGTTTTATTATTTATAGGTATATTGTCAATCTCTATTCACTCGATTGAATATGTACTCGACTGTCAATTGAGTGATTATTAGACGAAAGATGTCCCTCTCAACAATAAGTTACATGGTGGAAGAAAACATTTGTTTTCTAATTTCGTTATGGAATTCTTCTACCTAAACACCGACTCAATGAATCGAGAGAGTAAATTTCCATTGGTCTATGGATCCTTGTTTCAGCTGAGGACTCAAGTTATAACTACATTAATCGCTAAACGAATATTATGTTTGTTTAGTCATTTAATAAAATTTATTTTTATGTACATACTACATAATATGTACGTATTTAATTTACGAATCATGAAACTACTGAGAAACTACTGCTGATATAAAATAGGATGCTACAGAATATAATTATCATCATAGTGTCGACGAATAAAGTGATATCAATAAAAAGACTTTATAAACTTACATATTGCCCAAAAGATATCTCGAGTATCACCTCAAAACCACATGGAATTTATTCTACTACTAAAGCATTACCGCACATTACACAAGTGCAGCTAACGTACTGCAGTATTGATGAATTATTATTAGGGTGCTAGTGACGATACATCCTTTTGTAGAACGGCTTGTGCCAAATTCAATAATGAGAAATTGTTAATTCATACCATATTACTGGAAATTATTTATTTTATTTAATGATACAAAATAATTGCTATCAACGAAATAGATATTAAAAAAACTGCCTGTCTCTTTACGAATTGAACGACACCTGATTTAGTTTATACATTATAATAAATAACTTTGATGTACTTGAAGGTACCTACGCATTCATAAATGTTGTTAAACATGTAAAGTATTTACACAAATAGATGGACTTATTCGATTCCAAGAATTATTAAAGCGATGAATGCCAATATAACGATGGAGTATTCCAAGTTTCAACACTGTGTATGTACATAAGTGTATAGGTACTCGCTGTACTAGGTGTTAATTAGAGGTAGCGCTATATTCGCTATGAACGACGCGACGCGGCGCCCTTGGAGGATTTCAATGTCAATCATACCCTAATCACGTTTATTAGCGGGTAATGATTTCATGGTTGGATGAGTGCAGTATAATAGTAATTGATTATTACAGAGTTTTTTAGCAGAATACTTTACCTTATACTTTTTTACCGTTCAACAATCACGCCAGATGACGTAAGCTCTAGACATTTTTATCTGTTTCAATTATTGAATCACCACTTTATATTAAACTATACTATGAGCTGTAAAAACACAATGACACCGTTATCAGTCGCAGACTGTAGCAATATTGTATACGAATACACTGAGATAACTATGTACGCTTTATATTACATTATAATATGTTAAGTATCTACTATAGTGTACTGTATTTAGGTATTCCAACAACTGATCTTGAGTACTATTCGTGCAGAAATAATCAATATCATTATTATTGTAAAACTTATGTAGGCATGAAACTTGTGACGGATGCTCGTGAATAAATAATTATTATTTTTAAAAGACCTAATTTTTCACAAATAATTGATCAGCGTAGAATACGTACCTACCTATAAATAGTTTAAAGCACCTGAAAGTTCCAGTAGATTAACTGTTGCCTTTTCAATAGATGTATATTATTTATCTATGCTATACTTTATATTATACAATTTGAATCGCATTTTGTAAAGTAACCGGACCTCGAACGGACCACTACAAAAAAGTATAACAATTCATTCAGATATTTTTGACTCGGTAAGTGAACATTTCTTGATATTCGACATATTAAATAAAGGTTGACAAAATATCTTAACAAAACAAATTTTTAGGCTTCGATGACATATCTTCTTTACCACACTGTAATAAAAATATGTTAATTGAAATTACTACAATAGGTAAACGGATATTTATGGTAAATTATTGTAAATTTCTATTATAAAAAAATGACAATGATTATCGTAACAGCTACTTAGATAAATATATATGAATAGAATAAAATAATACTTGATATAATAAAATAAAATGTGGTTCTTTTAGCATTAATAACAATCCCTCACTATTAATTACTACTTGTACAAATTAGATTAATAAAAAGGGTATATATTTGTAATAGCCCATACTTAGCTGATTATAATAATGTGTAAATCCTTTAAGTATATTGTAATGTATATTATATCACCAGGATTCCAGTTAGTCTGAGATGTTTTCATTGTGTTACGATCTGAAAGTCTACTATGTTCTAACGAATTCATGAGTCAGCCAAGCGTGTTAATAAATCTATCGCTAATACTAGGAGTATATAGAATACACCCACATAGGTATAGTTCTACTCTTTGTATAATGGAATAGAAAATGGTCGACTTTTAGCGCAGACATAATATAATAATAATTATTATCATCTACAATTGTATCTACACTAAAGATATGAGAGAATAGTTACCTACATCGTGTTTCATAAAACATTTAATTAGTTTTGTATTATATACCAGAAGATATTATGAAAATTTATTATACTACTATTACACTTGTAACACTGAACAATGTTAACATGTCAAGTTGATGTTTTAGTTAGACCGTCAGTTTGAAATTTGCTTTTCAGGCTTTGATGGAAATGAAGTAACTGTTAATTGGTAAGTTTTCGTTAAATTTGATATCATATGTACTAAATGTTTAATTTTATATTTAAATTTAATTTTAAATCTGGTGAATTATTTATTTTACCTTCTTAAGTATATACTTCTGCAGTAAAATTGGATATTATTTGTTCTTGAAAAATATTTTTACTAGGGAAGTTCCAAATTTTCATTTCCGTCTATCAAAAGCCATTTCAATAGATAATATTGTACTCATATTTGATCATCATTTTAAAAGTTACAAGACATAATTAGATTGGTTGTTGACATGACAATATTTGTCACCCATGTTATCGCTCTAAACCTTGCAGAGCAATTTCAGAAAATAAAAATCAAATTACTCTTAGAAATATATTGGTCTCTAAAGGTTTCGAACAAAAGTTTGGTTGTTGATAAAACAAACCTTGAAATGCTCCAGGCTTTCGTAAATTTATAGAAAAAGTATGAAATATATATTGTATTGAGTGGTCTGAAGGCAGTTCACCAAAGTCTATAGAAATTAACGAAATTATATAGTATACTATCCTTTGAATCAAAATTTACCACGAGCATATACTGAAATAGAAAATCTAAACGTACTTTAATAAAACAAATATGAAATACTATCGCAGTATAAAAATAATCAAGGACTTTTTATGTAGAGTAAGGAATTACAATAATAGAATAGTAAGCAAAAGAATGCGTGTAGACATGTTGCGATGGTTTGGACATGTGGATAGAATGGATGACAAAGAGGATGTATTTATCCGAAAGAGGGGGTGTCCGAGAACAACGTGGCTTGATCACGTGGATCAAATTTTCAAGGAAGACTCTATATTGAGTAAGAGAAATCGGCGTTTGTGTATAAAAAATCTATGTAAAGCTGTGTGGCGTTCCACCCCTTTTGCCTACATCACTTGGGATACAGCGTGGATATTTTCCTAAATACAAACAGATCTATCATACTATGTAAAGACCGAAACCCGTGTATCGAGTTCAAGAGATTTGTAAACCTACCTACATAAAGCTACCGAAATCTTGGTATAGGAGATACAAATGAACTCTATTAAGAAGCACCTAGTTGCGGATTCGATGTTTGGATTAACTTCTATTAAAATTTTGGTAAATATGACAAATTAATCTGATTAAATTGAAAAGGTTCATATAATATAATGTATCCACTGGCTATTTTGCACACACATTATTTATTATAAAAAAAAATTAAGATCAAACAGTAGTGTCCTCACCAAAAACCAGTTTTAAAAAGAAAATATTTTAAAAGATCTTATAGAAATATGTCAATGTATGTGATGGATTTTTAAAGGAAGAATTTTAGTTCAATAAGAGTGAACGAATCAAATGCTATAATGATGTTACTACCATAGAGTCAAACCTTGACGGTAACGTTTTATAAATATCTTTGAACTGTATTCTAAGATCTCGTTATCCGTAAATTTCCAATATCACGGGTAGGCCGTCCGGGTCAAATCTCATGAATTTATTAATTTGTTTGAAGAATAATAATATTTTAATGCATGTTTAGTCTCACACAAAAATGTGAGTGGTTGGTTGAACATTACATACGTATGCGTAGTACAATGTTATTAACGTATAGGTACTCGTAAATGTTCGTATTAAATACTCGTACAATGTTTCATAATTTGCACACAGCAAGGTGTACCTTTGTTCTCCATAATCTGTAGACTGTTGACAAAAAATCTTACACTAGGTATTATTTGTCTAAGATAATTATTAGGTATAACTGTGATCACTATAGCGTCTAGTACGCTGCGTCACAAACTGTGTTGCGCGTGCGTCTGCCTAGTTTAGAACCGGAAATAATGAAAAATATAAGAATTTCTGGTGAAATTTTTGAGATATGTAGTTTGTAGTTTGCTAAATGGATCAAAGGATTAATAATGAGCTGGTTGGTAGCCTAATCGTAGAATTCTAGACTTTTCAGAGATCCTGGATTCGATCTCGCTGCCGAAATTCTCCACTATTGTGTTTGGTATGTACATGTTCTTAAGGTAAAGTAAGTTATTAGAAAAATAAATATTGTTATTGGTAAAACGAATGTATAAGAACTCGAAATAACTTTGTAAAAAATAAATCAGATTAATAGGTTCAACACTTTGAACTATCCGCGATATTCAAAGAGTTAACTAAACAAAATGTCATTTAAATATCAAGATATTTGTAATAAATTTGCTTCGAACTCTAAAATAAAAATGTAGTACTATTATCACAATAATGAAAAAAAAATTAATAACATAGAAAGATATAATTTTGAATAAAGACTTTTAGCTGTTAATAACTTAAGTGGTATATTTGTTAAATTGTACGATTTGTGTCAATAAAAAAACAGCTACATCAGAATTTTATAATCAACTTAGTATCCCGCAAAAAGAAAGCATTTCAACAAACTTTACCTTTGACCTTTTAGGCTATGCTTATTAACTTGAACTTATAAGATAGGTGCCCTTATATATCGCTGATCTTAAAATGTCAAATATGATTAGATTTTGTTTCAGTCTCGTTCTGTGGAGTGTCCGGCAAAGAATGTTATGAAAAACTAGGTAGGTATTCAACACAAAAACACAACGATAAATTTATTTGAATTAGTATTAAAAATGATTGAATTAAAAGAAAGTCAGTTTGAGGACATGTGGCTCAGACGTGCGATGTTATTATTATTATTGTCTGAAGTGTGTATGACCTTGCAGTGTGCTATATAGTGTGTTACTACACTACGCCGCTCTACGATAGACATAATAATACTATAGGTAGTATAAGTAATATTCCTATACAGTATATTGTATATAGTAGACTGTCTACTTTACATTATAAACTATGTAACTATGACAACAATATACCTGCACTCTTCTGCTATATCATACTACTTCACTTGCATTTGTACCCAGCATAGTTCAGATGATTATAAGACTGTTAAAATAACTTGTCTATCTATAACATCACATCGTTTTCCGCGAGTGGAATCACCACTAGACTAACAAATATGCTGTCTCGGTCTCGTGAACAGGAGGTCCATGGTTCGGTCCTAGGTGCCGGCAAACTTTCTTTTCACGATACATGAGCTTTTAGCTTACTGTGAAAGATGTGATAGAATCAAAATGACAAATTTGATGAGTACATCGGTAATTTGTTTCTTTTTGCACCAAATTTTTTGGTGTGTGGCCGCTAAATCTAGAGTGCTCCCTTTTCCAGCATTTCTCGCTTTAATGCGTCATTAAATCCTGTTTGTGCATGTGTGTGTGTTGTTATGGAGATACATATCTCCAGGTACGGCACGAGGTGTGTGGCGGGCGCTGCCCTTTAAAAAAAAGGTTTGCTTCTTCTTTCATATCAGCAATATTCAGGAGCTTAAATATTTCCAAGAATAAACTTGGAAATACCTATCTACATATTTTATGACATTATAATCCCTGCAACATGTGGAATTTAAAATAGTACAGAGTGCATGGCTTTTATTTTTAGATGAAGGATATAAGTATGAACAAAACTACAAATGGACGAATAAAAATATTTTTCGTAGATCACTGCTTCAGTATGGCGTAGTATAAACAAACTAATTCTCTACTTTGTACACAGACACCAACACCGGTCTAGTCAGTTCGCCGGCTGGCTGCTGCAACATAATCGACTTTTGTATCTTGGGGCGAATAGTAACATACGTAAAATCATACAACATAATACATCAAAGGATGCAATTTCGTTAGATGAAATTTTAGCACTATTTCTAATTAAAGCTTCTAATATACCATCGCAAATCGGGTTACCAGCAAACTAACTGTATGCAATAATCATGTAAGTAATCTTTATGTTGACAAAAATCAAGATATTAAGGATGGGTGGTATATCTCGAAGATGAATTTAACATATCGAATGGGTAGGGTGAAAGTGAAACTTCTTTATTCTTAGCGACGGATTGGCGATGATTAACAAAAGTTTTAGATTGGTCTGTGAAAATCAATTTAGTTTATCGTTGAACTTTAGTCATACATATTTCTTTTTAAATACGAATCTATTTAAATGAAATAAATATAAACAACCTCCCATAAAACTTACCACTCAGGGTATAATATTGATACAGAAAATTTCAACCACGTATCCTCTGATTAGGAGCATAAACTTCGCTATTACCGTATCAACATTTTATCATACTGGTCAGTAATGTATTTAAAAATGTATAGAAATTGACTAACCTTGAGCAAGTCTTCTTGTACAAAATTATAAAATACAAAAGAGTTTGATGTCAGCAAGTAAATAAAAACATACGTTTAAATAGGTAAATAACTAAAAAAAAAAAACACGGAGTCCCTGGTAAAGAGAAGGTCTTACAGTGTTATCCATAAGTTTACACGTATCCATTAAATGATAGGTATTCATAAAAAGTCACGAATAAAGGATGAGGTTACGCGGCCAATATCGCCTATACATACGTGACATCCTAAATGAATGTATTAGCACTGAGATGACGACTCGCACGTTTATGACATGTTATAGGTCTACTGTAATAAGCTTCTCACTTACGTGAAATATCATGGTGTAGATAGAAGAAGATCGAGATAAATAATTATGTACATCGTTTATTAATTTATTCTTTACTCTGCATTGATAACAAGCAGTTTTATAAAGAAAAACTATTATTTTAATTACAATCAATATACGGGGGGCGAAGATGCGATTTCTTCAAACTAGATAAATTTAAATCATCATTTCACAATAAATTTTGTACAGTGTGCAGCAAAGTTTCATAATATAGATACCCAAATAATACATTTCCACGGCACGCGCAACAGTTGCCAATTTTCTACAATACTCACTTATCTATCCTAAAAAAATGTTGCTAAATTTGTTGCTTAAAAAATTTAGCACAAAAGAAACCACTAAACCAGTTAGTAGAACACCGCTAGGATGATCGATAATGTTACGTAGAAAGCTGTATGTTGTTGTATACTAACATCTAATAGTCATACATAGGCACATGTTTCATTCAGATTAATATATATATTTAGATCCATGATGTAGACTATTCGATGTGACATTATTATGAACGATGGTTTAAGTATTTTAAATAAATAAATACGATTTTATGGATGGGAACACATCAATCTTTATGGTTTCCTATACCAAATATCTGAGACTTTAAACAGAGGATGACTCTGCTGTAATGGTTTTCCTTTCCTTCCCTTTTCCTTCTTCATGAGCGCTCCATTGTAGGTTTAATTTTTCTCTACAAATATAAGATACTTAGTCTTGTTAAGAATCATACATACTAACTTTAAATAAAAGCACTTTTCCATTTTTAGAATTAAGATTATATGTCAACTAAAAACTTGTAATATTACTGCAAACTGTTTTGGTTTACTTATTATGTAACTTATATCTTGTAATGTATTCTGTTTAACTGTTTGTTTGCTTAAAATAAAATAAAATAAAAAATAAAATAAAATAAAATACCATCGTTTTCCCCGTAGCACAAAGACTGTGACCCCGTGTACCTACTGTCCCTATTTACTTTGACAGATATTTATTTATTTTATATAATAGAGCTTTTCACAGAAAACTAACAACATAATACATAAATTACACAGACACAACAAGATCTGGCCATAAATCTTCTTGAAAGCTTACAGCTCCTGTACTAAAAAATATACTGGAAAGGTCTGAACAAAAGATTCCCTTCTACGAGAACCATTTAAAACCAAAGAGTAACTAACTCCCTTCATGGATCATTCGATTATCGGACTTGGGATAATCGAATGATCCAATGGACAGACTGAGCCTAGTAAGAATGACTGTGTACCGAGTGTTTAGTCTTGTGCACATTGGAAAATATTTTTAACTCTTTTGCAACTTCTGTGCAACTAATCTCATTCTTAAATGGATATCTAAATATTAATGGTGGTCAAAAAAATATATTAATCTGATATTATTTTCAATGCGATTAATCATAAACAAAGTTTTAGTTTTAAAAATACATAGATAACTGTATACACTAGGTACCTATTTCATATTAATATCTCTGCATAGCACGGGCGTACCTACCCAGAATTATCTCTAGGGAGAGAATTGAATTATAAGAATTTGAAGATTTTCAAAATACTCTCGTTTTTTTAAACAATATTTTAGAAACACCTCTATCTGACAACTAACAAAAGTGAGGGAGACTTTATTTTTTTAGTTTCCGTTTTTGATTGCGGTAAAATTTCTACTCCTCCCGTTCCCCCCGTCTCTGTTTTATAATTTTTAGAGCCACTTTAGGATATATATTTTATTTGACTTTTAGGATGGGACTGCTCCTCATTTCGATGACAATTTTTCATACATTAAAACAATTTTTTCTACATTACAATTATTGTAGAACCCTAGGTGGCAGCCCCTCCGTCCTCCTTGGATGCGCTAATGCTGCTAAGGTATATGTGGGAGCATATAGTGCTGTTTAGCGTTTATGATTATAGCGCTAAGCCGCCTTTTATAACGTTGTATGGAGCAGAGTGCAGACCTCTAACACTACTGTGATGTTCTCTTTTTGTATTTTGACTCGACTTTACTTCGTCTGCTAAGCCAGTCTCACAATATATGTACTATCTATACACCTAACAATGATCAGCCACCAGACACAGACACTACGTATATTATAATAATGCAGATAGAGATTCTCAACTCAACTACACTCCGAGGCAGGCAAATCATTTGCATGTTATTAAATTACGCTCCCCTGTTGATAAGAAATGTTCAATATTAAATTTCATTTGACACTTTTTATTCTCAAAGAGAAAATGGCGCGCAGTATTCTGAGGAATTTGATTTTGTAATTTATTGTTGCTTTATTTAAATTTAAAAAAAAATAACATTCCGTAAAGGCAACATTTTATTTGGCTTATCTACATACGTACACACAAAAATAAAATAATTTACATATCAAGTGGCATTCAATACATATTTTGAAAGAATTGTGTT
Source organism: Athripsodes cinereus (assembly GCA_947579605.1). Lineage (NCBI taxonomy): Eukaryota > Metazoa > Arthropoda > Insecta > Trichoptera > Leptoceridae > Athripsodes > Athripsodes cinereus. Next base: position 11,686,646 of record OX388314.1, on the reverse strand, counting down.
ACGTAGATTATTCAGTTTCTAAATATTTGCTACAGATGTTACAGAAAGTAGAGTTGTAATTATGTCTCTTGTGAATTTAACTTTGTTCAGAGAAATATACAAATTATACATGATGAAGTCTGATAAGGTATGTATAAAAAAGCTCATATTGTAATAAGTACGTAGTATTTTATTTTCTCAGGCGTTTAATGAGTTCGGTAGAAATAAGCATATTTTTTTCGATCACTCTTCTAATTCCTCCGAATTCAACTCTTCACGATGCGCGTAATATGAAGTGCTCTCTGACACCAAGGCGGACTCAGGTGAAACACTACGATAGAAAGAATAAGAAGTAGAAATAAAATTTATTATAGGATTTGTTCAATTTCGATATTATAATACACTCAATGGTATGGTATTGAACATGGAAACATGCTGATAAACAATACAAATCTTATTGATTGAGTCGACGTTGATTTTGTAAAACTCCATTATATCAATACAAATCTTGTACTGACATTTATGTATACAGCAAGCAAACGTTAAAAAGGACGAAAGTGAATAAAAATACTGTGGAGATGCGATTGTTGAGAAAAATTATTTGGTGTTTACCAATAATTTAAGTAACGCGTGATAAGAGTGAGGAAATGGGGAGAATGAACGGACGCAAGAGGGGTGTTGAGAATAGAATAAGTGTAAAGTTTGAAGATGGTTTGCGTTTCATGAAGCGTTTCATTGCATTTCAAATGCACGATGTATGGATGACGAAAAGGGATATATCAAATTCAAAGAGTGGATATGATAAAACGGGGAAATCTAAAAACTACGTGGCTTAATTGGGTGCATTAAGATATATAGGATTACGTTTATGAGAAAACTTTTGAATGAAGACGAAGTGAAAGTCTTTTTTGTCTACTTCACTTATACTACTTATTCCCGTGGAACACCCGGTAAAGAATTGGTCTCCCACTCTTCTGCGTAAGTTTTCGAGTGTCCTGTAAAAGGCAGGTGTTCGAAAAAAATAAGACATTTTACATCTTAAATTCAGCGATGAGGCTTGCACCCATCCTGAATGTCTTGATTTTATATTGGCACGAAGAGGACAGTTTGCATGTTTCTTACGTGCAGCTGATCTGCTGGCTACCCCACTTGTGAGATATGCCGTGATGGTATAGTATAGTATAGTACTTATACTACATTATGATATATTTTATTTACTTATTTATTAATTTATTGTATAACTATATATAGTAATCAAAATGTTCATCGCTGAGTTACAAAACTAATTGATAAAGATGTGATCGCTACTCAGAAACCACTGATTTCAGGTTTACTACTGAATGGAAATATTTTCATTCATATAAAAAAAAACTTAAATTGGTGCGTATTTCAAAAAAACAAAACATTTAATAATTTCCGGTAAAGTGATGGACTTTGGTGATTGTCACGGAATGTTAATGATACTCATAGTAAATAGGTGCCTACTTAATAGGTACCTACTTCTCTAACGACTGTGTAATACAAAATGTCTGTCTATAACAATACTACTGTTATTACATCATAATAGAATTAGGAAACCACAATCCGTCTGACTCGTCTGCTTTGTATCAAATTTAGCGCTTATATAAACTCTACGTTACGTAGGTACTTATTAATTAATTTATTTTATAAATTTTAACCCTACATATCTCTTCAAAGATATTTGATATACGAGTATATACTTAATGAAGATGGCGGTGATAAAAAATACGTATTGAAATGCGTCTTTGGAAATTAGAAATATCTTATTTGTCATCAAAAATATTACAGATAATGTGAAAAAACACCTGAAAAACTTATATGAAATGTATTGCTGAAAAAACTGTCTGGCTGTCATGTGGATATGTGTTTATAATAGCTATAAATAAATAAATATTTCCTCCTCCCATGTGCGAGTTTTTCCTTGTCAAATAACGTTAAAAAATATTGGATATTTGTTACCTGTAGTTTGACACGGATAGGACGATTTTTTTAAAGGTGTAGATATATAAAGATAAAAGTTTCTTTTAATTCATTCTTAAAGATTTTTGTCCTGTGTAGTCCGCGGTAAAGAATAGACTTCCCGTTCTTTTCTGTAAGTTTTTGAGTACCTATCCTATAAAATGCAGGATTGCAGATATTCGTAAACATTTAACATTGTTGATTCAGTCATAAGGTATGCCACCAATTCTGAATGTTAGACTGTTTCATCTGGCACAGAGAAGACGATTACCCGCTGGTTTATCCATTTGTGGGAAATAATATTTCATATAATGATGGGGATAGATTTTTTTGGATGGTTGCTGATGTTACTTTCTCCACAGTGACAGGTTTGACAAGTTTAATCGAGGATTAAAAGATTCTATTTTTTACCTAATCATTTCAAAATATTGAACCATTGTGAAATTCTGAAAATGGAAGGTTAAAGCTATTTCAACAAAGAACACCAAAAACTGGATACAATCGAGAGAAATAATTGTAGCTGTCTGTAGAAATTGCTAGAAAACGTTTGTTATTAAATGACGGTGGTAGGCCATGACTCGTGAAACTGTCTATTTTTTTGAGAAGAGTAGAAATTAGACTTATTATTATTTATTTTTTACATATACTGACCAGGAGTTATTTTAAGCTTTATGCACTTGAAAAAACTTCGAATTAATGAAATTTCTTTAATTCTTTAAGAAGTGATTTATGACTATTAAATTGTTTATGAAAAATTATTCACAATTGTTGGTACTGACAATTCCAAGTGATAAGCCTACTAATGATTATAAAGAATAAATAAGTAAAGTGTTTTGTGAAAAAAATATAAATTCACGAGTTTGATCCACAGCTAGGCATTTTAGATTAATTCGCTACTGTGCATATTAAAATTATTACTTGAAACTACATATAATATTATTTTCTTTATCTATCACGTTTTACTACAGAAACTTTTCTAATAGACTTGCACTAGGCGCATTGCAGACTAGTTTATTATCTCATTCCATGCTATTTCTTTAGGCATCTGTTCTAAGATCGTGAATCGAAGCACATCGTTTGGTATTGTCTCCTTGCGTTAATAACATCACGTCGCTATTAGCTCCTCTATTAATGCAGCGGAGGCATTCGCGATTGACTTTGTTCGCATTAATTTATCTAAGAACAAGGTAATAAAAATAACAACGTAATAATTAATGATGAAATAGCATACATGCTATAATCATATGAGATGTGTAGATATAGTATGTTGCACCAACAATGAGTATCTTGTCTCTATATTTATCAGTATTCGAGACGATCAGTAGCTTGATATTTTTCATTACTGAGACTTCCAAATGAGTGATCGAGATTGGGATCATTATTTTTCTTCAACCAATAAGTTTACATGATTTGATACCTAGGATTTAAGTGTTTTTTTATTTACATATATTTGCAACAGCAGGAATAACTTATTCTTTTTTAACCTAGTGGGTTCATATAATTGATTTTCAAATATTTGAAGTCATTTTATTCGTAATTTTCATTCAATTATTAATCGTTCCTTTTGATAAGTAAAAACTTACTTTTTTATCCTGGTTTAATTTTTCTCGACATACCTGAAATGAAGAAAATATATTATTAGATAATTAATACAATTATATTAAATGACATATTTTAAATGTACATTTCAAATTTCAATATTTCATACATTTGCAAAACAATTAAAAATAGAGTAAAGTCCTTATGAAAAAAAACTTTAAATAATCTTGTAAAAGAGCCATAGTCATTCATCATTTATATAAAACTCGATCTTATTATTGTAAATTTATAATTTTGATTCGCTAAGAGAATATAAACAGTTTGTTGAAAAAGATTTCCTCCTGGTATTGAGTAAACCAATTTTATGTATTTTTTATTATATCTATTCATACCATGAACTCAAAACACATCATTTAGACAGCTGAAAAAGTATATAATAAAAACGAAAAGGAAAACATCCCACCAAATTTGAAGTAGTATCAAATAATATTTTGACTAAGTACAGAACATGTAGGTATGTGAAAGCTAACTTAGATTTATTTCTCTATACAGTCTTACAGACGTAAGACATCTCATAATGACGGAAAATGATAATAATATTACACTTAATATTTTGGTCGAATAGGCTGTTAACGTTAATTTAATTTACTTTATGAAATGCGTGGTATAAAGGATTAGAGTACGCTGAACCAAAATTTGAATGTACCAACAACTATCAAAATATAATATAAATGTAATATAATCCCGTATTATAATAATATGAAACATGACAAAGGATCTGTAATGTCGCTGGTTGAGTGGTGTGACACGATAACATTATTATTATCTATATAAATAGAAATGAATTGGCCATGTATGTTCCGCCATAACTTAAGGACGGCTGAACCAAATTGGCTGATTCTTTTTTTGTTGTGTTTGTAATTATCAGGAGACGGTTTGTATGAAGGATAATTTTTTGAAAATCTAACGTAAAAGTCGGAAATTTGGATTGTAACTATTATATTTTTGTATGAAAGTGACGTTTGTATGACAGTTCCGTGTCACATTTGCCATACCAATTTTTTTTAAATGTTTTATCGACCATCAACGACTTTTTTGTTGTGTTCGTAAATGGTATATGTGAAAGCAAACTACTGGAAAATCTATTTATGTTAACATCACAGTACAAAAAATAATATTATATGTTTGAACGACATAAAACGCCGGGTAAGGCAAGAATGTAATAGAATTCTGTATTGTTAAAAATACCGAAATTGTACTGAATGTACTGAAATTGTTTTATTTCAATTCACATAAATTCAAGGGAAAATTCGGTTGAATGAATCACTTCTCAACCAACTGCAGAGCTTTAACCATTGGAGATGAAATTCACCCCGGCGACGCCGGGTAGGAACATCTAGTTTATAATAAATGTATTATGATTCCAATGAACTGAATATGTGCCTTCCACATCACATAAAAACCTTGTTAACAATATCATAATCATTTCATACTTAAGTTGTTAAGTTTCTCCTTCACTTAAGTTGTTTTTCACCAACAAACAGTCGGTAAGTATCATAATATGTTTGAAGCCTAAAATCACCCACATTATGTGTACTTAAATAAGAAAACGAACATTTGTATTCTTTTAGACAGGAAAAATATGGATTAGTTTGAAGTTTTTTAGATGAATTTGGAATTTTAATGAAGCAAAATCAAATATATTTCCATGTTCTTCACACTAAATATATGAGTTTTTTGTTTGAGATCTACAATCAACGGATTCCAGAAAGCAACTGAAATAATTAAATATTTCATTCTATCTCTGTACTATCATAGACATTCATATTGTACGAGTTAGCTCCATGCATTTAATGAACATTTTCTTTTCATAAAATAAAAGATTTGAGGTTATTGTGTAATTTGGATTGCTGAAATTTACAAAAAGAAATGGGAAATTTAGTATATTTCTAAGACTCAAAAGTGATTGACTATATTCCATAGACTGGCGTCGATTAATTTAAATTTGGCGTCTCTCGTTGCACACAGAATAGCTCAATATGTATGTCAAAGCATTGACGTAATCCATGCATTTCATTGATTATTTCATTTTATTTATTGTATTTCAAACAGTTGATTATTCAGATCACAAACTGTCATTCATTGAAGTATAGTATTTTATGCGAACAAGGTAAATTGGAAATGTCAAATGACAAAAATAGACAAGCCACAAATGTTACATGCATGCATGTCAAACGTCATTAATTTGCGACATATTTATTTATTAGCGCGCATGAGTTTTTTATTAAGTAGTATTCGATTGTGTCATGTAATTCTTCTTCTTCTTAATCTACTGTTAGACCTAAAGGTCGATTTATACAGGAACGTCCTCTTACGGCGTGGAGACCCAGCCATCCTTCCATTGTTTTTTCTTCCAACGATCCTTAGATAGAACAATATTTGATAATCTGGCTCTGTTTATTCTTTGAGTAAGGTTGTTCCAATATCTCCGCAGCTGTTTGGCCCATATAACAACATCTTGAACCTAACACATCTTTCGCATTGTAGTATTTCTGACACAGTCTCGTAGATTTTTTCTGGCTTGCAAAGTTCGCATCTCTCTGGATCGTTACATTCCGTATGTTTAGTAGTGTAGTTCGTTGAAGTATATTGTTTTTGATTTTTAGCATTCTCAAAGTTAAGAGAAGATAAAAGATATACTTAGAAACTTCCTCTCAATAAATCATTTGCCAAAAATAGATAATAAAATTTTAAATACGTTTCTTCTTTTTATTATAAGAAATGCGTATGGACGATGAAAGAATGCCAGAAAAGATTTATCTATCTGAAAAAAGGGGTTTGAGAAAGCACGGAGTTCGAGAACTATGTAAAATGTGGCTTGATCACGCGGATCAAATTCTCAAGGAAGGTTACGCAAGAGACATCGATTGAGTAAGAGAAATCGGCATGCATCTATGAGAAATTGTATGATTGTAGTAAATAAAATTATATTAAGGAATAACAATTGTTTAGTTATCTTATGTAACGACGTGGTTAAGAAATGTAACGTTAGTTTTTTACATTTTTTATACTAAAATGACATCATATTTACTTATTCGTTACGTAAAGACTCTTCCTAGTGTAGTGTTATAGTATTTAACACCATAAATCAGTCGAAACAAAGTTTATTTTGTTAATATTTACTCCTGAATTTCATTACAACGATGAACCAGGTGCTACAACTACCTTATAATTCTAAGCACTTATTGAAAATTAATTTTAGTATGACAGTAACCTTTAATGACAATGTATAATAAGTCATAAGGTATTATGGTTCCAGTAATTAATGCATGACAACGACGTTTCTATGCAACAAGAATATCAATTACAATTTCCGCGGTGATTTTATGATTAATAGCTTTATTTCAAATTGCCTATAAAAGAATCCTACCTTCAAGGAAAACCTTTAACAAACAATATAGTATGAGGTCTGCTACTTAATTTAAAATGTCATATTTTGTTGACAATGAGAGAATGACCCGCAAGTTTATAATACGTAGTTAGTCAACTGACAACTCCGCATATTATGGGAGATGCCGTGAGGGTATAAATAATGTCATGAAAGTAAACCAATGTTAATTTATTAACAGCTGTACCGTTAATTAGCCAGGATTCTGCTGTTCAGTTGGGTATTTCGACGCTATGTTTCCAAACTTTGATGTTTCAATGTCATCTTTCAACTTGTAGTAATATATAAACAAATTAAAATACAGTGGAACCTCTCATAACGAGTTTATTTCGTTTCAGACTCTTATTCGATAAGCGAAACGCTCGTTATGCGAAACATTTTTTTCTATAAAAATTAATGTAAAATACGATAATGCGTTCCATGCCGAAAGAGTACTCAATGATTTTTTTTTTTGTTTTTAACGTTTATTTAACATGGGTTAGTTGGAAGATATTGCGCTTCAGCGATAAACTCGCCCATTACACATAATTATGTATTCTATTGTTATGATACCATGTTTTTTCTTCTTCTTTGTATACTTATTTTGTGCAATAAAGATTATTATTATTATTATTTATTCAAATAAAAATATTTTAAAGGCATGTTATAACTATTAATACAATTAAGATTTGGAAAAAAATCGTGAATAAAAATATGAATTTATGACAAATAATTTATCATTTTTTAAATAGAAAACTAACCGTAAACAACCGGAAGTCCCGGCTCACAAGGTCACAAGTGAATGTCGTGAAAAAAGGACCTACCCTTTCTCTGTAACTCGTTATGCGAAATGTCGCTCGTTATGGGAGCAACTCTTTCACATTTTTTGCTCGTTATGCCAATTACTCGTTATGAGAGGTTCCACTGTATTAAGAGAAGATTATGGTGAGTCTGTCTGATATGATTAAATTTATAATAATATATTGTTACAATATTATGTATATAATAATGTTTTGTGTGAGTAACCACCAGTGCTTTATTGTAATACATAGCTGGTGGTGTGACGCACTGTCATCAGCTGTCAAAAACACGTCAGCTAGCATTCAAATTTAATAATAATAATAATCATGATAGCTGTCATGCACATTATATTAGATTGTATGAACTGCATAGATGGATTAAGTTTGGTGTATTACAATAATGTATCAAACCGCCAAAAATAAGTTCAGGTCTCTTGGGTTGTATTACTCTATTTTTTTAGTTATGTTTCATATAAGAAAATTGAATTTTTTATGCATTAATTGGGAGTGTACTATGTCAACTAAATGTATGTTCTATTACATATTATATTATTGATTATACAATTGTTTAGAAACTTTGATGGTTTTCGAGCTATATAGGTAATTATTTTACTGTATAATTAATTTTGTCATTGAGATATAAGTACTCGTAAAATGAGTAACTGTTCTAGTTATTTATTTATTTATTTTTTTATATGGTACACAACAGATGAAAGACATATAAATATAAACATGTAAGCGACAAAAACTTTCCAATAGTCTTACATCCGAACAGTGCACACTTCAGCAATAACACACAAAACAAATAGAAAATCTTACACACAATACATTCATTCACAATACATCCATTCACCCAATTTCGCCAACAATACATGCATTCGCACAAACACATTCACACTTCCCAAATGTATGCAATAACAAAACAAACAAAAAAACTCTAAAAATCGAAAATTTTAAAAACAGACTTAAAATAAATAGGTACTATCCCAAACACTTCACATTTTATCAAACATATACCTTTCTTTTTTATTTATTTCATCTTATTCTACTCTCAACTCTCTTTTCTCACAAATCAAACAAAATGTTACTTTTCTCTGATATAGATCAAATTTTAATAAAAGGTCACGTTTTGGACATGAAAATAAGTACGCATGTATGAGTAATTACATGAATGAGGAAACAAGGGAAGTATGTAAAGATAGATAAAATTGGGTTCCGTTTTTTCTACCTTCCCTACATGAGATACAACGTGAGGGTATATGTAATATGGTTGGTGTAGTTTGAAATATTGTTGCATGACGTAATCCATCTATTATAATCCATTTACCATAATACAATGTTGTAGCTTATACCTATCTGTCGTTAGGAAATACTTACCTATAGGTAATATTATATATAGTAGGCACTTAGAGGTACACAACTAGCAGGAGGTGCCATGACATATTGCTTTCATTGAGTTGCTAAACTAAAGAAAATAACAAATCCTGAAATGAGTTAATTGTTTACATATTAAGGTGACTGAGCATAGTACGTCATCTCACTTATTTACAAATGTCTGGTAAACGCAGCAGGTATCATATCGTCCCTCTTCTGACTAACTGTCGTATCTGACATTTTTGGCGAAATCGAGTTACATATGATCACCAATGTGTATTTATATGTGCCCTGCATGTTCTCACTGAAGATCACACCTGTAACTATTACCGTTATCCTGGAAAAGCTTTCTGATTTATTGTTGTATTTACGAATTATTCCAAATAAAATGTGTTGTATCTACTAATGCCTCAAAATTTCATCACAAAAATAATTCTGAGATATATTAGAAGAGGTACAAATAAAATAATGTTATATATTTACACTGTATCATATAACTAGGAGAGACGAAAATATGCACGGCAAAGCACTAAAAATGCTCTCCTGAACAATTTACATTTAAGCAGATACGACAGTTAGTCAGAAGAGGGACAATATGTATGTAGATTGTAGGTACCTACTAGGTAGATGAGTGATATGGGATAATGGGTGAGTGTTCTATCAATCTGAATGTTTTATATTTTTAGAGCACGGAGAGGACCACTTACGTATGCAACTGATATGATCGACATACTGAAAATAAAATCTCGAACTTTAATGCCATCCTGAGTATAATTTCTATACCTACCTGTCGTTCTAATCCAACTTCACAACACAGACAAATTGCTTAATGTAAGCTCGTTTGGTGAGTGTTCATACATTTTTATTGAATTATTATGTTAGAATAATATTCTATAAATATAAAATGATAATGACGTTGTAATACTGTACTCGTTTATTACTACTTAGGTAAATAAAACAGTTGCACAGCTTTGTCGTCAGAGTGTTCGAGACATTCCAATTACCTCAATTACATTTTATACATGAAGGATACCAAGGAGATTGCTCAATTCTAAATCTAGATAACAACAAAACCTACAGATTATAAAGAAAACACTACCTTCAAAGGATTACAAAGCGTACAAATGAATACCATTAAGACAACTGACTATTCCATAATAATAATCTATAAGATGTTTGTATGAATGAACTCACAACTTCATTAACATTACCTATCATAAACTGTAGAAGCTATCGCTTCGTATTTTGGCGTAAAATGATGTAACCAGAGAATACCATATGACATGTCTACAAGGTAATTCACAGTCGATGGATACTCTTCTCGACCATATTAGTAAATCCGTAAAAGTTTATTTAATACGATTGTCTTTTATAAAATTAATTGTAAGCATTGACAGGTATCTACTTATTTTATTTTAATAAAATAATATTTTTTGTTAATTGTTTATTATATTATGAAAAGAATGTTATTCTACTCTCCTCAATGAAAACAATTTCACACGAATAATCAAAAGTTTCTTCGTGTAGATTTCATTTCTAAAAGTTATTCACATAATTATTGTTAAGAGAACAAAAACAGCTATGTGAACAAATCGAAAACAAATTGAAGAATTGTTGAAATACTATATTTACAAAGCCTTAAGAACCGTACCAGGAAATTGTGAGTAGAATTATCAGTTATCTGTCAATGTCTCGAAAACATGAAAATATATATAATACAACATGTCTCGTAATAATATCTATATTGTGATGCTTCCTATGTGTGCCGATACTTGATGTCGGTTGTGCATTGCACTCAAAATTCAAAGAGTGGCCATCTTATCATTATTACCTGTAGATACATCGTGACCTGGCTAAATCGTGAGCGACTCTCGTCTCGTAATATTGTGGAGACATTCTGACCGAGGGATCATAAGACATACACAATAATACTGTATTACTATCTGTCTACCTCATAACCGCATAATATAATATACTTACTATCAAGCATAAAGTCCGCAGCCAGCGCAGCGTGGCAATGATAAAATCATCATTCATATCGTACAGAAGATAATAATAATATTATAATAACTACCTACATATTCACGAAGCACTAAAGAAATAAGTAAGTTAATTAGGAAAGATTCTTATCATGACATTAGGATGGAATTGTGGGAATACTCAAATTGAACGTTTTACATTTTAATGACGTCATATCTAGTTAAAAATAAATTAAATTTGTCTGATTTTTTAAATTGTCAATTCTTACTAGAAAAACTAAATAAAATGAAATGGTAACGTCGATTTCTTGATATACTCTATACATATTTTTGAGCATGAAAAACAAAACAAATAATAACCATTACACTGAGAAAAATACTCACAACGAATCATTGGTACGTACTATCAGAATAGGACCAGAGACAGTACAAACGATTCGTTAGTACGAATCTATAATATTAACTTTTCGCAAACAAATCATTGATAAATATTAGATATAGATTAAAGTAAACATTTTATTGGTCCAATCCTTGCTGTTGCCCATTATCGACTATGCTGATTTCGTGTATGTGGACATGAATCAGGATCTAATTAACAAACTTGATCGACTTCAGAATGTTGGCATAAGGTTTATTTTTAATTTAAAAAAACTGACTACATTTCTGAATATCGTAATACCCTGAAATGGCTTACTGTACGACAAAGACGTGAGCTCCATCTACTCACATTTGTCCACAATGCTCTGTGCGCAGGATCAACCCCGTACTATATTAAGGAGGCTTTTGAATACTTGGCGAGTCACGGTTTACCTCTGAGGTCGAATAACCGGCGCATCCTGTCAATCCCGGCTCATGGTACAACTTTCATATCAAAATCTTTTGCAGTTCAGGGTGCTCGTTGCTGGAATAATCTCTCTTCAAAATTTAGGCTGACTCAAAGTCTGACGTCTTTCAAGCGAGCCGTTAAGGAGAAAATGATTTCCACAAATACAAACACAGCCTCTGAAACCTGAAACCCATCACTCCTAACCCCCCCCCTTTTTCCCCCTTTTCCTTTCCTTTTATGCATGTATGTTTGTATCTTTTTTTTCAGTCTCTCCCTTTATATGTGTATATGTGTATTTGTGTTTTTTATCCAAATTGCTTTGGATTTTATTTTTATCATTTTTTTTAAGTTAATACTTTTGGGTTAGTTGGAAGAGATCGCGCCTTTGCGACAAACTCGCCCTCTGTATATTGATTGTATTTGATTTGAATGTATACCTTTTATGTAATTGTTTTTTATCAATGTACAGTAAAGAATGAATAAATAAATAAATATACCTACAAACGAAAATACTTTTTTATTTTAACGATTTTTCCATGAAACTATCAAATCGGCTTCACCAAAGTGTTCTCATTTGCTCATTAGAATATAAATATTAATGTATTTCTTCATATCACATTTCCTTGATAAACAGTCAATATTTTTTTATTCATAATTAACAAAAAAACACATGTGACAATCGTGCAATCGGCGTGTCAATAATTCGTAGATTGCTTGAGGAGCAATTCAATACACAGGTCGATAATTACATACTTAATAATTACATACATAATTTATACTCGTATACCCAATATAATGATAATAATGTACATAATATTTTAATAACAAGTTTTTTATATCAACCGTCAAATAATATTTATGTCATTTTCCTGTCTAGCCGACGTGATGAGTCAAATTAAACAACGTTTACCTTGTATTCTTAATTTATCACAAATTTTTTGCTTATATTTATTCTTACGTAATATGTTCAATGTGTGACACACAACGATTAAAACTCAGTCCAACTTACGTTTTTTTTTTTTAAAAAGATATATCTGGGTTTTTGTTATAAACCCAAATACAACCTTATACACCTTTCACAGTAAGCTACTAAAAGCTTGTGTCGTGAAAGGGGAGTTTGCCGGCACCTGGTATCGAACCACGGACCCCATGTTCACGAGGCCGAGACTCTACCTCCAGGCTACCGACGAACTCAAAGCTTACTTAAACATATCTATTATTTTCTGTAAAACAAATATTTTATCATATATACCTAATTATTTTTTTTATTTAAGCACATTATACTTTCCAAATTAAATTTATTCCCCTCAAACATTTTCGCCAAGGCTTCTGCTTGGCATCACCAGGAGGACTCCAAGGAGGATGCTATGCAGAAGCCTTGGCGAAAACGTTTGAGGTGAATAAATGTAATTTGGAAAGTATACAGTGTTTAAATAAAAAAAAAATTATGTTAATAATGAATTTTTAAAGTGTTAACACAAAAATATTAGATTTATCAAATATTTTATATCAGTATGCAGTCCCAGTTAGAGGGTTACTCCCGGGAATTCCCGCCCGGGAATTCCTGGAAAAAAACTGGACGGGTCTGTTTCATAACATGAAAAAGTTATGACTTCCTGGGAGGTAGAGACTTAACTAACACAAAATCATTTTGAGTTAAGTATGCGTGTTACCACTGTATGTTCTATTTACCTCGAAAGACAATTGAATATCATTTAAGGGATTATCTGTACATTGATGACGCAGTATCAGTTATTTATTATACAGTTTACATTTCCACCACTCATCAAAAGATTGAGCGTCTCTCACTCACTCTTATCTTTGCATTCACATTTCATTTTCTCAATAATTATTGTATAATTCCTCTATATACTCTCCCTTCGAATATGCCCAGCACGGGTCTGTCATTAAATTAAAATTAAATAATATCAATTAAAAATAATCTTCGGGAAGATAAAAACTCATAAATGTGCAATCCAAATAATCCGAGTTCGTCGATAGCCTGGAGGTAGA